>JAXQQM020085487.1:0-224124 GCA_034641835.2 Pinus albicaulis | reverse complement strand
ATCAAAATCATGAAAAACTCTTTATTTTTCAACATTAAATTCAACTCATTAAATTTCTAAATTATTGTTTAATTTTTTATGGAAAAAAAATAAATTTAAAACATAAAATAATAAATAAATTTATGTTGGAACACCTAATCCTACATGGGTAGGTGTGGAATATGAAAAGTCACAATGGAGTCCAAGTGACCTTGGAATGTGAAATCAAGAGTCACACCATTGTACTATAAATGCACATCTTTGTATAATGGAAAATAAGAAAGCCTCACGCTTATCTTTCATTGTGTTGAGTCTCTTGTGTGTGTGCATTCTTCTCCTCATACACCATGTGTGTGCTTCAACATGGTGTTTAACATGGTATCAGAGCGGGCAATTGCTGGCCCTGCTCCACTTTGAGTGAGCCATTTGTGTTTATGGCCTTGCATATCTGCAAAAATTGTTGGTTTTTTTGCAGCACTCAAGTGTTTGTAGCAGTCTTTTTGCCACATTCAGAAAGTGGTTTCAGAAGAAGGAGCAGCATTCAGAAGAAAGAGCAGCATTCATAATTTGTTTTGAAGAAGAGCAGCAGTGGTTTTGAAGAAGACAGCACTGCCCATCTGAAGGTTTTAATTCTCATTTTTCCTGCAATTTCCATTAATTTTTTCATTGAAGAGTTGCTGGAAAACACTGTTTAAAGAGGGTTTCTGAAGTAGAAGTTTCTGGCTGTTTAATGGAAAAGAATTTTGAGTTTTTCTGCTGCTGAGCTATTGGAAAGATTTCTGAGTTTTATTGTTGAAATAATTTAGAAAATTCTGCATTCTGGGTTTCTCTGCTGCTGGAAAAATCATTTTTGCAAGTTTACAAGTTCCTGCAAATTATTCTGCCTTTCTCTGCTATATATTTGGAAGAAGAAATTCTGCAGTTGCCATGTTTTGAAGACATTTGTGAAATTTCTACTCTTTATTCTGCTCTCTGCTGTTAATTTAAAAAATTAAAAATTTAAAATTTAAAAAAAAAATCCAGGCCTTTCGGCCCTTCTCCCCCTGCATTTTGTTTACATAACATTCTCACCACTCAACTCAATCCCTTATCGCTCCACAATTCTCGACCTGCATCGAACACTCTACTCACCAACGCTCCCTCGACTACACATTACGCTTTCCCCTCTCTGCAATGCGTTCACTCTTCCCTCACGGCAGGCCCCCTCTCACCTTGCACTCTGCAAACGACCCTGCTCTGCTCGCTATCCCTATCGATCTGCTACACCTTATCACTCCATACAGCTCCGCCCTCCCACGCAGCGAGCTCTCACCTCACCAGCGCCCTTCCACCTCTGCGTTATCTCCTACACACGCCTCCCAACTCTTGGTGGTGCTGCCCAGGTCTCCCAACTCTCTGCTCCACGCACTCGCATCTATTCGCATACACTCATTTCCCACTTGCAACGCCTCCCTTCTCCGCTCCCAAGCGTTCTGCAAGCTTCACCATACGTTCAACGCCTATACAGCCAACGCCTCCTCCCTTGTATTCGCTGTAATATCCGCTCTTTCAAACGCCTCCACGACTATTACAGTCACCTAACCCTTGCTCCGCGCGTCCTGCCCACATACCCCACCTGCCATACCCAACACAATAAACCGCCCTTCCATTTGTAATACGCCCCTTTTTTCACAAATAAAAATTTCGTTTTTAATTTTTTAAATACCGCCCTCTCATAACAAATACCGCCACACCTTTTTAAAATTCGATTTTATAAATTCGACTTTATCCTACCCGCCCTTTCTCCCATATACACATCCGCCCTCTTTCCATTGTAATACCTCCATTGCAATACAAACCATTCCTTATACAATACCACCTTTTTTTAACTCGATTTTTATATTCGCCTTTTAATTATTAATCCCTATATTTCCCTCTCCCCCTATTAATCATTAATCCCTATATTAATTAAATCCCTTTTTCCACATTTTTAAATTATTCCCATCCCAAATAATTATTTTTTTAATTAATTTTCAATTAAAAAAAAAAAAAAACAGCAGAGAGAGAGAGAGGAGAGAGAAGATATGAACAGCAGAAAATGAAGGAATTGACATATCAAGAAATGGACTGAACACATAGAGAATATTGCAGAGTACATTGTGATTTGTGGCATTGATTTGAAGGGTGTTTTTTTTTTTTTGAAGAATTTGACATTTGAAGACAAGTTTGCCATCATTAAAAACAGTTATTTGAAGAAGAGAATTCAGTGGCCTCAAAGGCTTCTTGCACATTGTTTTTCCTGCACTTTTTGCAGAAAATATTGTATTGGACTGACATTGAGTTGTTGAAAAATTGTTGATTGCCCTCCATCATTTGAGGAGCACACTTTGTACTTTGAGAATTCTTTGGAGTCATTTTTATTTGTTGCACCACATTGTAAACGGGTGCATTTTCGGTTGAAGCCGACACCCTTTCATTCATTTTTGAGCCTAAATTGTTGAAAATGGCCAAAATCAATGAGGCATTAGTGTTGTTGAATGACCTCATTCATTCAAATGTTGATGACATGATAAAAATGAGCAAGGATGCTCTATGTAACATTCAGAGTTGTTTGCTATATGCACATGAAAAGATTGAGTTTTTGCAGTTGGAATCTCAGCTTCAGCAAGAAGAACTTCAGCAAAAGAGTCACCATTCTGAACCTGTTTCTGTTCAGAAGATTGAGAAAGACTCTCATCAGAAGAAAGAAGATAAAGTTGCAGTTGACTCCCATTCAGTGCCTTGTACTAGAGCAGATTTACATGCAGATGCAGCAGTTCAACCTGCACTTCTCAAGCCCATCATCAGACCTTAGGAAGAGCTTGTCCACAACAAGCACAGAACTAGGCTTGGATATAACAAGGATGTGACCTTTCATATTCCAGACTACACCAAGCCCATCATATTTCAGAGTGCCGGATTCATGTATGACAGTTCACCTGCAGCTATTCCAGATCCTGTTCCGCTTCCACAACAGATTGAGAAATGCCAACACTGTGATCGAGTTGGTCATACGAAAGATCACTGTTTTGATCTTCATCCATGCAAGCACTGTGGTCGACACACTCATTCTTCAGACAGATGCTTCAGACACAAGCCTCCTACAAGAACCAAGATTCATCTTGGATGGATCGCTTCTTGGTAATGGGCATCAACAGCCAAGAAGATGTTTACGACACATGTTAGAACTTGTTCACGCATATTGAACAAACTTACAGTTGAGTTTTCGCCATCATCTCACCTTGTCCCTGACAGGGGGGAAAATGGTGGTCATGTACAAGCTTCGATGACAGATCAAGCGAGCCTGAGCCACATTCTCTCATTCCATGTTCAGAGTTGTAGCCAGCAGTTCAAGCGAGCCTGAGCCACAATTCGTCATTCCAGATTCAGAGATGTAGCCAGAGACACAGATGCCCATGAGCATACCTTCGGTTGGTGGATAACCTAAAACCATCATCTTTGGTTGGTGGATAACCTAAAACCATCATTTTCGGTTGGTGGATAACCTAAGGGAAACCATCATCTTTGGTTGATGGACAACCCCTGGCTCACCACGAGGTAGTGAACCTCCTTCTTTTAAGGTCAGGTCTCCTTTTTTTATTAGGGACAATTCCTCTAACGAAGCTTTTAGCTTCTTGCGTTTGGAAAAGTTCAGAGACACTAACAAGTTTTGTATCTCGGTGTTTGGTCATCCTAAAACCACCTATTTTTTCCAATTTCGAGTTGATTCGGCCAAATGCTTTGCCATGTATACTTTGCGAGATTTGTATTACAACTCTTTTCTTGGACTCACATACCCCTTCGGATTAGGGGGGATGTTGGAACACCTAATCCTACATGGGTAGGTGTGGAATATGAAAAGTCACAATGGAGTCCAAGTGACCTTGGAATGTGAAACCAAGAGTCACACCATTGTACTATAAATGTACATCTTTGTATAATGGAAAATAAGAAAGCCTCACTCTTATCTTTCATCGTGTTGAGTCTCTTGTGTGTGTGCATTCTTCTCCCCATACACCATGTGTGTGCTTCAACATGGTGTTTAACAATTTATTAAATTAAAAAATATATTTAAAATTTTGTTTTTATATATTTTATAAATTATAAAGCTACATTATAAATAATAAATACCAATTTATAAATTTATTATTCTGAATATTTAACTGTTGTTTGTTGAAATTGAATATTATGTTGCTAGAAAAGTTGTATATAAAAATTCGTAGCATGATAAATAATAAAATATATTATGAAATTTGTAAAATAATATTAATATAATATGGAGAATATTAATATATATCTTTCATTTATGTAAATATAATATGGAGAATATTAATATATATCTTTCATATATATAATATAACAAAAAATAATTATTCTATGAAAATGTTTTAGAAAGAATAATGGTAGTCATAGTTATATGACAAAGTTTGACTAATTATATTTGGACTTGTTCAAATCACATTTACATTAACTTGAGTACAACTTGTTCAAATCACATATACATCATATGCTCATATAACTAAATGGATGTCTCATTCTTATAGATTTTAATTACAAACAATGCATAGTTAAATAATGTTGGTCAATTTTCCTAGACTAGTAATGTGAAAAGTGTAAGGGATTTTTCTTGGGTTTATTTTTGCCAAAGCATTCAACTATTGAGAATTTCCTAACTTGTCATTGTTGTTTTAAAAAATAGATTAAGAAATAATATTTGTTAATACTTATTTAGTTTTTATAAAATTTATCATACTATGTCTCATATCTTTGAAAAATAATGGAGAAAGTAGAAATTCAAGTAGAGTGGAGAAGAGATAATTTCTAATTATATGAAAATCTCATTGTAAAATCGAAGTTTAAAGTAAATGATAAAATTAAACAGAGTAGTCAAGCTCAAAGAAAAATACAAATGAAATAAGAATGTACCGTTTATTTAACTTATATATAAATTAGTCAGAAAACTGAATCATAAAGAATAAAGCAAGTATACATATAAGAAGTCATTATTTGTTATTGTTAATTTATTGGGATGATGTTGTGTTATTAACAAATCATAAAGATTCTCATGATAAATTTTCTTCTTAGTAAGAACAAAAAATTTATATAGTTGTTGTTTGGCCTACAAAATTAGTTAAGAAATCTAGAAGAAACGTTATCTATTATATAAATAGTAAATGAAAGCAAAAATAGTAACAACAAGAATTTTATATAATTTGGTATGGGTTATAGAATTAGTTTAAGAAACATAAAAGAAGGTTGAAAAGACTGACAAAATCTTTTTAGTAAAACAATTATGTATTAAAATACAAATTGGTTAGAGAAACGTTAATTTATTATATATATTATCAAATTTAATCTTAAAATTTATAATAAATCTCAAATAATAATACATCTAAAGGAAAATTCATAACATGATAGTATTTATGAAAAGCTTAAATGAAAACACTCAATGCAAATATAAACATTTTTTGTGTTCTCAATCTCACATAAATTTCTTCAATATATCAATAGAGCATATAATATTTGTCTCACTCCATAATCATATTTGTGAATATAAACTGATTAGATATTGATAATGCATTTTGCCCAACCTAATAGTTAGACTTCTTTTACATTTTTTGACTGCAATTTTTAAAATCAAAGGCAATACATTTATTTCGTAAATACTTCCTGGAAACATTGTTTCCAAAAACATGATTTAAATTATAATTTTTTTCTTCTTAAATTTTAAAAAGAAATTATAAAAAATCATATACTATTTCATATTAAAAAAAAATTAACATAAATATTGAAAATAAAATCTATTTTGTATATAAAATAATGTGAATTTTTTAAATACCCAAATTATATATATATATATATATATATATATAATTTTAATATTCAGTTATTTATAAAAAATAACAAATTCATATATTATTTCATATATATTTTCCAAATATAAATGATAATCATTGGGGATTCAAACATATATTAGTGTAAACAATTCTCTACATACATGTTTGATTGAAACGAACAATATTAATTCTATTAAGCATATATCATATTGAAAAACTAAAATATATTGTTAAGTTGATTTAAATTTAAGCTATATAAAATGAGGTGTCGGATGCATGTAAGAATGAAAGTTTAGTGATTTAAATTTTTGAAATATAATTATTATTGTTAGATGTTGATATTTAGAAGTGAATTTTAATAATATAATTTTAAAAAATGGTGTAAATAATGTATATATTTTATTTTTTATTATACATTTAAATTTACAACTTCTCATTTTCTAGAACAAAATTATTAAGATTAACTTAATTTTAAAAAGTTTATTTTCTATTGGATATAATTTTATTTTGAATTGGATTTATTTATAGAATTGCAAAATATCTTAAAGATAAAATTAATGGAACTAGTGTTTAATGTGATAATTAAAAGAAACTCATATACCTTATATAAAGTGAGTAAATTAATTTATTTTCCATTATTTTTATACTTTACATAAAAATAAATAACAACAAAATATTTCTAAGCAATCTCTATTTTGTAACAAAATTTCTCCCAAATCCATCTCATTGAGTGCGTTTTTTCCTTCATCTATGTTTCCAACCAGTTACCGAGGATTAACATCAAGATAAGGTTGAATGAGAGAATTTTTGATTCCAAGTATAGTGAATAAATAATGTAAAAGGTTTTTGTGAAAATAATTTTGAGAGCGGACATAAAATTAGATTTTAATTTTAATGATTTATTTGAAGTATTAATTATTCATAAATATGTATTAATTTTTATGTTAAGTATTTTTTTTTAAATTTAATTATCACTTATATATTTGATTGAAGTTTTGATTGTCGTTTAAATTATTATCATTTTTAATTTATTATAAGTTTTGAATTTATTATAAGTTTTAATTTATTATAAATATTGACTACTATTATTACATTAAATACAATTATTTCATAAATATAACAAAATAACAGTTACAATATGTTTCCAAAAACTTTAACTTACATCTTTAAAAAAAAATTATTTACTAAACCACTAAAACTAAAATATTCTAACATTATTATATATAATATTTCATATAAAAAATAAATAAAATTAATATTATCTATTAATTATTTCATTCTCTATATGAATAAAATTACTCTGTATTTTAAAATTTATTTAAAAAATATATAAATCCATGACATTAATCAAATTACCAATGAAAGACACGAATATCTATAATTTTTTCATGTAACAATGTTGGTATTATTGATTCGTAAGTGCAAAAAAATTAAATTACATCTATAATTATAGTGTAATAACTAATATTTTTCTGAGATGAAAAGACTAGTTTTAGGCAACTCACTAATTTTTAAATTTAGAGGAAGTTATATGTTCTAGATAACTATTGATACAAGCTAACCAAAAAAAAATCGAAAAACAATTACATTAACAAATCTTCTTACTTTTGTGATGAAATTTTATTTTTATTTTTATTAAATTTTAGATAATATCAATATAATTTATTTAAATATAATTTTAGTTTAGTTTTAAATGTGGTATACTTATTACTTTAGTTTTATTTTAATTATTTTTAATTTTTGGGATTTTTTTATTTATTTTTTATAATAATTTAGTTTAGTTTAACTTGATAACTTTATTTTCATTTTTAATTAATGTATTTTTATATTATTACATTTTAGTTTGTAATTTAGTTTGAATGATTAATATTTTATTTTATTGTTTACTTTGTATTATTAATTTTATTCATTTTTAATTAATATGATTATAATTTAGACTTTTATTTGTTTTAGTTTAGTTTTAAATGTGGTTTAATTATTACTTTAATTTTATTTTAATTATTAGTTAAATTTTTTTTATTATAACTTTAAATTTTTAGTTTAATTTTGTTATTTAGTTTAGTTTAATTTTTTAACATTATTTTGATTCTTAGTTAATATAGTTTTATATTATTAACTTTTAGTTTGTAGTTTAGTTGAATTATTCATTCTTTTACTTTATTTGTATTATTAATACGTTTTTATGTTATTATTTTTTATTTTGTAGTTTAGTTTGAAATATTAACTTTTTACTTTAATTGTATTAATAATTTTAATGATTTTTAAGTAATATGATTACAGTTTAGTCCAATTGGTGTACAACAGTCGATGGTGGGGTGCACTGTTAAGGCACTCCCTACACCAACAGTCGATGGTGGGGTGCACTGTTAAGGCACTCCCTTTGCAAGGTCGCTCGTTTCATTGCATTATTAATTTAATTTGGTTTTAGTTAATATGACTATAATTTTTACTTTTAGTTGTTTAGTTTTGATTTAAAAGTGGTCTTAGTTATTACTTTAATTTTATTTTAATTACTTTTAACTTTTAGTTTAGTTTTGTTAATTCAATTTTTATAACAATTTAGTTTGAATTATTATTTTTTCTTTCATTGTATTATTAATTTCATTAATTTTTAGGTAATATGATTATAATTTACTTAAATATAATTTTAGTTTTAGTTTTATTTTGATTCCAAAATTTCAACCATGATCCTCATGAAAATTGGTGAATTCTCAGAGCGGCTAAATTTTGTGCGAGTAGTCTTTAGTGCGACTTTTTGAAGGGTTTTACGGTGACTTTTTACGGTGTAATTTCTCTAAATTCCGGCACGAATTTATTGAAAAGAGAAGTTTGATTGCTAACTTTACACAATCGAAGTGCCCTAGAGGTTTTTGAGGGTGCTGAATCCATATACAAAGTCAAAAACCAGTTCGAACAACAAAAACCAAGATTTTACCTCAAAATTTTTCACCGGATTCCAACACTTGAAATTTCAAAAAGTCGCACTAAAGACAACTTCAATTTTATGGATGCCATAAAATACGTGTGAGAAAACTGAAATAAAACACATAATTAATTTTTAATTAAAATAAAAAATATTTTAATGATTTATAAAATTACACATTAATTATCATAGTCAATGTTAAACTATCAATAGTTAACATTAAAATCAATCTTACGTTGGTATGAACTAATAATACACATAACTTCAAACAATCTACTTACACTATGAGCTCCATAAAGCAACATATCAAAACAATGCTGAAACATTTTCAATCTAAACTACAATGCATCTATTATATTATTAATTTCATTCCGTTTTAGATATTAAGATTATAATTTAGAATTTTATTTTCTTTAGTTTCGTTTTGAATGTGGTTTAATTATTACTTTAATTTAATTTCAATTGCTTTTAATTTTTAGTTTAGTTTTGTTTCTTCAATTTTTATAATAATTTAGTTTACTTTAATTTTTAAAATTTGATTTTGATATTTAGTTAATATATTTTTATATTATTAATTTTCAGTTTATAGTTTAGTTTGAGTTATTGATTATTTTAATATATTAGTATTATTATTATACTTTTATGTTATTACATTTCTTTTATGCTCTTACATTTTAGTTTGTAGTTTAGTTTTAATGATTGATTTTTTATCTTATTTTAGTTTTGTTGTATCATTAATTTTATTTAGTTTTAATTAATATGATTATAATTTAGAATTTTAGTTGTTTTAGTTTTATTTTAAATGTTTTTTTAATTATTACTTTTGCTTTATTTTAACTATTTTTATTTTTAGTCTTGTTTTGTTACTTTAATTTTTATAATAATTTGGTTTAGATTAGCTTCATAACTTTATTTTGATTGATAGTTAATATAATTTTATATTATTACTTTTTCGTTCGTGTTTAAACTTTTTATTTTTTTACTTTAGTTATATTAATAGTTTAGCTGAGTTTTAGACAATATGATTATAATATATTTAAATATAGTTTTATTTTAATTGTAAATGTAGTTTACTTATTACTTTAATTTTATTTTAATTACTTTTCATTTTTAGATTTTTTTTTTCTATTTTTATAAAATTTAGTTTAGTTTAAATTCATAATTTTATTTTGGTTTTCATTAAATAAACTTTAATATTATTATATTTTAGTTTGTAGTTTAGTTTGATTGATTGATTTTTATTTTATTTTTTGTTTGGTTGTATTATTATTAGGCTTTTTGTTGTTTGAATTTTGTTTCAAATGTGGTTTATTTATCACTTTAATTTTATTTTAATTAATTTTCATTTTTAGTTTAGTTTGGTTATTTAAATTTTTACAATAATTTAGTTTTGATCCTTAGTTAATATACATTCATATTATTACTTTTTAGTTTTTAATTTAGTTTGAATTATTGTTGTTTTAATTTAATATTTTCTTCGGTTGTATTATTGATTACATTCAATTTTAGGTAACATAATTATAATTTACTTAAGTATAGTTTTAGTTTTAGTTTTATTTTGATTACAATATGTCAATCATGATCATGAATTTTTAGGATGACCAAATTTCATTGATGACATGAGACACATGTCAAGAAAGTTGAAATAAGACACACACTTTTAAGCTAATCACATGGTAACAATTTATTTTTTAATTAAAATAAAATTTACTTTAATGATTCATAAATTTAAACATTAGAAGTTTTTATGGTCAATATTAAACTATGAGTGGTCAACAAGAAAATAAATTGCTATAGTCTTCCTATAGTCTTGCCTTAGCAGGGACTAACAGTACCCATAACTTCAAATAATCTACTTACACTATTATTTCCATTAAACAACATATAAAGAAAATATTGAAACATTTTCAATATAAACTAGAATGCATCTAAGTCTCACCAAAAGTATTTCCTTACTTAATTTCCTTTATTGTGTGATCTTTCTCTTACAACCTTTTTGTTTTTTCATATCAACACTGGCTGTAAATTTTAGTGATATTGTTAGTAGTAATTATGTTGATAGGTATTGTTTAATGGAAGATTTGTATATTTTTTTTTTAATCTAAATATATATTTTATAGATATAAATGAAAGATATATTTTAGTAATCTCATTTACATTAATGAATAAAATTCCAAAAGCATAATTCATGTTCTTATGTCACATTTTCATAATAAATTTAATTAAAAGAATAAAAAACATGATTACTTTTGAGATAAATGACAAATTTTTAGGGTAATTACTATTAATGTTTTTCTAAAATATAATTTAGAAGTTAAATCATTATCATTTTCTTAATAATTGTTAATAATTATCTTAAAAGTTTGAAAACTCTAGTCCATGGGGTCTTGGATAGACTGTGATCGGGTGGCTTGTGAAGGCAGTCCTTGTTGTGAAGTCACCGGTTCAATTGCTCGCCCCAATCGGGGTGATATATTAGACATGATAAAGATGTAGTCCTCTTAAGCTTACAAAAAGAAATTTAAAACCTATATCAAAACAAGCACAACTATAAACATAATAATATTAATATGCATGTATAAAAATATTCATGAAAAATTTTACTACGTCATATTATTATAAAATAAAAACATTTAAATATCAATTGAACATTATAAATAATAAGTGGTTTAAAATTTTAAATTTTCTACTCTATAAATTTGATTATATATATTATCTCAAAGTACATCAATATAATCTCAAAAATAAAAAATCACTATATACCTTTTTTGAGATGTTATATTATCTCAATGTAAATTAAAATAATTTCAAAAATAAAAAATTACGATAACCTCTTTTGAGATGTTATTTTCATTTAATGATAATTAATATATTTTTTTCAAGTTCTCTATGATATTCCAAGCTTTACCTGTGGCTCGAGAAACGATGACCCAGGGCATCTAATCTGTCGAAGTCATCCAGGGATCACATCAGTAACCACAACCCAGGGAATCTAATCTATCAAAGTCACCCGGGTATTGCATTGGGAACCATGACCCAGGGCATCTAATCCATCAAAGTCACCTAGAGATCGCATCCGACCAAGGCCACACCATCCCTAAGATGACTCGATATTTTAGCGTGTCCTCTCCCCCTAACATAGGGAACAACCGCCCCCCATGAGGTTTGATCATGGGTCACTTTGCTAATGAGGCTCATCGTCAACCTGTCGTGGTAGTGGGACTTGACTTAAATTTCAAAGTTCATTATATTTTTCTGTAAGCTTGTAGGACTACATCTTCAACATGTCCAATATATCACCCCAATTGGGCGGGGAGTTGAATCAGTGACTACATATCTTGGATTCCCTTAAAATAACACTCGATCACCATCTATTTAATACCCCTAAACAATGATAATTACTATTAATTAGATAATAAATTCACATGTATCCCTTTTATACCATAATTTTTTGTTTATCTATATTTCAATGGTAAATTTTCTTTGTGGATATATATGTTTTAGTTATTGTGTGAAAATGTGTCACATTGTATTATTTAAAATGTATTCTGCCCATTTAGATTTATCAAATTATATAGAAATATATATGTTGTACCCATGAAGTATATTTAAGGATGCATTGTTACATCAAAAAAAATGTAAATTCCCACTTTAGGTTGCATCATTTATGCTTAATAGGCTGATTTTTTTTTTAGTGAAACAAGTAATGGAATTTGAAGTCATAAAACTTGCAAGATCACCATAAAATAATGAACTTTGAAGTCGTAAACCTTGCAAGATCACCATATTCCAGGATGATATTAACATTAGATATTCCACTATTAATATAAGTTTTGTCTCTCCTCATCCTATGAGCTATTTGTTAGGTAAATCTAACACATATTTATTTTTCTAAATTTTATAAACAGTTAAAATATTTTTTTTATTATTATGGAAATATTTTTTTTCATCTGGCGAGTTTTGTTTACAATAGTATTTTAGGAACCTAACATGGCTCAAAAACACTATTGTCAATTAAGATTAAATATTAATGGATGTTATTTGTTATATAATACGTAAACAAGCTCTTAGAATGTTTATTTCATATATATACATGTCGAATCATTCATATACCCCAATCCACTAACCCTTGATTAGAACATAATTGTAGTTCCCTTGAACAGATCTACAAACTACCATGGGCAAAAAACCACCATTCCAAAAACCATGGGTAGGTTTTCCCACCATCTTTCGGTCCACCCCCCATCCTTGGGTCTGCCCAACTATTATTGGGTCTGGATAAAAAAATGTATAAAAAAACATGGGGCCCTAACTTGGACCCCGTGGAGGGGGCCTAACGCCCCCTTAAAAACCCACCTGCGACCCCGCATTGCACCCATTGCAAAGTACAATTCATGGAAATAGTTGTGGAAATAATATGACACACGCCCAATAGAGGGGATGTGTGTGATCCCCGATTTATGCGAGACGCAATAGAATAAACATATAACCATAAATATACAGAGATGCGGCGGAAATAACACTTCATTTCATTAATATCAAAGAACTGAAATTTGCTTACAGACAGAATGGAAATAAAACTAGTTAGGGCGCTGGTAGCTATCTCTGAGAAGAGATGTGGTGGCTACAGGCCTCTGAACTGAGTTACAATGAGGCTCAAGGTCCTATTTATTATTTATAAACAATGGGAAATCCTAAACAGCCAAAACCCTAACCCTAGAAGATGAAGCGCCAAAACTATGGGCCCCGTTTGGGTAAATTGGTGTTTCAACTTCCCAGGGGCGTAACTTTGGCATACGATCTCCGTTTGACGCGTACCATACCTCGTTAGAAATATCTATCCAAGGACTACAAATTTGGAATGGGCAACATCGGTCCATGGACCCATGTTGCCCTCCGTTTTCCCAAAAAACGTCGTTTAGGGCCTCAAAACGGCTCCGGAAGTTTAGGACCCGAAAAACTGCTAAAAATAGTAAACTATGCCGAAACTGAAAAACTGAAATAGAAAATGGTGGAGCCCCAAGTGGAATAGGTGGGTGACCACCAATATCCACCTGGATCATTCCTCTCCCCTTAGGAAGCAATGGTCCCCATTGCGTTAAGTTCCTCCATGAGATGAGGAAATTTCTGCTGAACTTGGTCCCTGGTGAACCACTTTCCTTGGTGCAGGAGTTGGCCAGCTTTGACAACCCGATACAGTTGGATCCTCTGTTGGCCAGTGTTCTTAATTTGCATGTCCATGATACAATCTGTGGTGGCTTGTTCCATGCATTCTGGGTTTAACTCTGTTGGTGTGAGTTGTTCTGCAATGTCCGAAGTGTCCAGTAGAGGTGGGAAGTAAGGACGAAGGCGATCCACATTGAAGACTGGGTGCAGACCAAGGAATGGTGGAATACTAAGCTCAAAAGAATTGTTCCCTACAGCCTTGGTGATGGTGTACGGCCCGTATCAGAGTGGGAAAAGCTTGCGGTGAGGTCCAGTGAGGCGCTCCTTCTGCAAATGCAGCCATACTTTGTTGCCCACCTGGAAGTTGTGTGGCACCCGGTGTTGATCATGGCGCTGCTTGTACTTCGCATTGGCTCTGTCCAATATATCATGAACTTGTTGGCGGATGTGTTGAATGCGCTCGATGAAGCTACTTGCTTTGTCAACTTCAGACTGGACATGAGCTGAATCGGCCTGAGCAGTTGCAAATGGCATGGCTACGTCAATGGGACATAGTGGCTGGAATCCCAAGCCCACCTGAAAGGGGCTATGGCCGATTGAACTGTGGAGAGCCCGATTATAACTATGTTGTACATAGGGGAGGCTCTCGTCCCATGTGCATGGATGCTTTGAATTGTACATGCGTATAATGTGTACAATCATTCTGTTGACGACCTCTGTCTAGCCATCTGTTTGGGGATGGAAAGCTGTGGACATGGTGAGCTTGGTATCCAACATTGACTAGAGGTTGGACCAAAATGTGCTAAGGAACCTACTATCCTGATATGATATTATAGACTATGGGATCCCAAAGTGCACCCACACTCGTTCAATGGTAACACCCCAAATTCATGTGATTGCATTTTAAAGTTAGATACTTGAACTTTACATTCTAAGGGGAGTGGACCCCAAAGGATAATTATATTTGTGAATGTAATTAAACATTTGATTGAGGAAATGAATAAATTATTGTGGTGCAAATTGACCAAAAATGAGATGATGAGATCACTTGCTAAATCTGAGGATGGATGAGGCAAATATTTCCCCACAATCTTTCAAAAATCCTTGGAAGATAGTAAGTTTTAAAATTAGATTTTGAGGAAAAAAATCTGAATTTCCCCAATGATGAGGCAAGTAGTTGGGAAGAGGTAAAAAGCTGAAAAGCTGAGGAAAATCATAAAACAGCTTTAAAGAATCCCTAAGTGGGAAGCCTAGGCAAACAGGAAGAAAAGCATCCTGAGATTCTGGACGTAGAATTAGAAACATGCTTTGGGGAACAATAGCTTAAATAAGTTGCTCTTGTACAGATTAGAGGTTAATCTGCTATAGGAGGTGATCTCAGCTCGGGGGTGAGTTCTGGGAGACAAAAGAGCTCTAAGGTTGGGAGGTTGGTCTACTGCACAAGTGGTATGTCTCTGAGAAAATTTGTCTTATTAGGTTGCTATAGTATGAATTTGGCTACATATAAAAACAAAATTTATTTCTAAGTTGAGTTATATTATTAGTCTACATTTAACAGAATGTAGTCATCAGGCATTAACCTGGTTATCCTGTATAGTTGTAGAAGAATAACCTGTAAAGTGGAATTCCACAGAATGTTTAAACCCAGGGTGGGGTTAAATCTGAGGAAACCTTGTTCTTTCAGGAAATACTGTGAATTTATTTTTAATCTGCTTCTGTTTCATAGAATAATTTTAATTACAGCTATCCTAGATAGAAATGAAATTCACTATAGTATACCAGAACTATAGCAGGATATAAATTTAGACTTATAATGATTATGAAAAACACAGAGGGAGAGAATCAATAAACTGATCTCAAGTTCAGCCAAGAAATTTTGTTATAATTCCAGAACATTTAATAGTTCAAATAATCCAGGTTGTGCATGAGTCACTTGACCTAGGGGAGGAAAGGTGTACCTATTTATAAACAACATGAAATAGAAACCATGGTCTCCTGATAACCACTCTAATATCAGATTGCAGGGACTGATTACATATAAGGTAATAATTACGAGTAAGCAGTTGAGAACTACAGGGGTAAAGAGTTAAACTATTTCAAACTGTATGTACAACACCTTCATATAACCACTATTTCCATTTAGCAATAGAAAATAAAATGGAATGGGTTCAAATCCCATAACCAGCCTTTAAATACATTTATTACCATGTGCACAGGTATATATATATGAGTTGTAACTAGATATAAAATAAAATGAGAAGAAAACTGGAGAATAGAACGATACTTGCACACATTTGAAAAATGAGAAATTATAAATTATAGACTTTCATATACAGTAATCATCTATGGATAAAATGGTCTCATAAATGTCCAACAAGCGGTACATATGCCTAGACAGTCAGGCATAACACCAGTTCAGTATAACCAGGAGCAGAGGCAACTGTAGTTATGCTATAGATACCAGAGTATAGAATTACACAGAAAACGAGTGAACAAAGCACATTAGAGGAATAGATAACTATCATATATAACACCCTATAAATTCTGAAGTATGCAATTTAGAAATCTGAAATGTCAGTAGCATTTCCAGAGAACAAAATAATTTCGGACGAGCAAATTTAACAAAGCCAATTAACATGGTATGAGATTATATGCATGATTTATACAGTCCCGGTAACCTTATACTGTGGCATAGTATATAGAAATTTCGTTTAGCAGCCTAGAAAATATATATATCCCAAATGTCAAAATACATAAGGAGCCTTTCAGGCTAGAGTATTAAACGTGCAATCCCTACTTCAACAGAATAAATTTAAACAAGTGCCTTCTGCGCAACAATACAGGAGGTCGATATCAGATTTCGACGCCATGAGAACGACGCAATATGACAAGAGCAATAAATCCCACAATAATACCGACCTGGATGGCCAAGAGGTCAACGTTAGTAACCCTCACGATGAAAAAGAGTAAGTGCTGTGGTTACGAACATGCCATAATCATTTGGTTACCTGTTCACAACAAATGCAACCAAAACCAAAAGGGATTAGTCAACTTGAAATAGCGTAAGGGACATAAGCGAAGAACGAAATTATGAAAGCGGTTAAAACCATACCTGTGAAACGCAATGTACAGATACGTAGATTCCTGAAACAAATTTGGGCGTAGAGAGGGATTAATACGCCATACCTTCAGAATAAGGAGGAAGTTGCAATTTAAACAGAGGCGAGATGCATGAGAAATTACCTCATGAAAACCTTCGAAATGTTAGACGTCTATTGGATAGGACGCGAAGCCATTTCACCAGAGGCACAACCCGAAGAAGTATCATCCTATGAACTCGCAGGAGTAGGGTTGACGATAATCCCTGAAATCGAAACTCAATAACAATTAGCACTGAGAGTATGCGACGCATAGCCTGGAACAAGAGGCATATCCTTTACTAAGGACTGAACACATACTCAGAGTTAGCGCATGACCAGAGTGGAACAATCGTCCTGAATCATTTAATCATACAATAACATTAAAATGCTGAGGAAATTACCTGAGATCTGGTGGATAGCACTGAGGCGGCATGGCTTTCTCTGCAACACAGAAGTCACAAACCCTCGGCCAAATGTAGAAATTGGCAAACGCAGAGATGCACCACGAGCTAAAGAATGCAAAAAAAAATCCGACTCAGCTCTATCCAGAAGACTTTTATAACTCATGAATAACCGCCTTAACCCTAATCAAACACGATCACCACCATCCACTTGGCGGAATCATGGAGGCCAAGCCACGGATCGAGAGTAGCCGGGGTGAGTTAAGGTTTGCGTATCGCATTAATGGAGTTTAAATCCAAATTCAAGTCGATATGTCCGGCATCTGTGTGAGTATGGTGGCTATACATCCCGCGTGTTGCGCTGGCACATTGACATGGACGCACCAGACCAGCGAGTAGAGGGGTGTAGCAAACTACACAACTATTCCACTCTCAGTTATTCGTTATGACGCCTGACGTGGTCACAAGTGACTGCGCAGTGATTCCCATAACAATTAAAATCTATTTTGACCATACGCCTTACGTGTACCTGGAGTTCAATTCGAAGTACAATATCTAAAGGCGATTGGAAATCTTATGTAACGTGATAGGTGTCACGTCACCCAGTGTATATGGAGGTAAATGCCAAACAATACTATGTCGATTCATATAAACATGAAACAAAAATCATTTCCTTCAAGGCTATACCAAAACACATAGCGGAGAAATCCTAACTATGTATCGAAGGGTCGAACTTGTGGCTGACCCAAAGATCATTTGATTCCTATTTGATTTTATGTTCCATATAATTTACCATTTTATTTAACAATTCGATAAATGAAATAGATGAACCTCAAGACCATGGTGAAATTGCAAGGGTCTGCGAGAATGTGTAAGAGTCTATATGGCGATGACAAGCATAATGATAAAAAAGGTGAAATGTCATAATAAGTCCAGAGTTACAAGTCGGAGTTCCTTGTGAAATTTTTGGTGGGGGTGTGAAATTAGGAGGTGTGACTTCAAAGAAAGTTTAACGTGAAAGCCTGTTGTGATATTCTTCTTGTGGCGCCATAATGGCCATCTTCGAGGAAATACAATCGATGACCACGAAAACACAGTCATTTCCATTCTTAGTAGAAGGCAGGCCCGAAATGTAATCCATGGAGATGGATTCCCAAGGTCGACTAGGGGTAGGTAGTGGAGTATATAGGCCTTGCTTCTTAATGGTCGGTTTGGTAATGGCACAAGCAGTGCAGGATCTGATGTGCTTCTCGACATCCTTTCGAAGGTTCAGCCAATAGAAGTACTTTTGTAGTATTGCCACTGTTTTCTCGACCCCGAAATGCCTAGCGACTCGACTGTAGTGTGCTTCCCATATCATCTTGGCACGCTCGCTTTAAGGAACACAAAGGTGTCCCAGGTGACATAAAAGTGCATCTTGGAGGTGAAAATTTGGAACTTGCGTACTCCCAAGAGTGCCTTGTAAGTGTGGCCAAATTATGGGTCACTCTCATAGAGAAGTGGACAATCAGAAGTCTCATGCCCACAAGAGTTGAGCACAGTGGTGAGTGCCACGATCGGTGGTCGGCTGAGGCAGTCTGCAACATTATTGGTGCTACCCTTCTTGTACTTGATGTTCAAATGAAATTGTTGCAGATATGTGGACCACTTCTAATGGCGATCATTTTGCAACTTCCCTTGTGTCTGTATGAACTGCAGGGGCCGGTGGTCTGTGTGGATGATTGTTTCCTTCCCCAAAATGTAATGCTTCCATTGTTGACAAGCTTGCACAATGGAATACATTTCTTTGTCATAAGTGGGATACTTGCGAACTGTGTCAGACAATGTCTCACTGTGATATGCCATTGGATGTCCCTGTTGAGTAAGAACTGCCCCAATAGCATAGTCAGAGGCATCTGTCTCGATCTCAAATGGCTATTGCAAGTCTGGTAAAGTGAGCACTAGGGCAGAACAGAGGCGGTTTTTCAGTTCTGTGAACGCCTTCTGTTGAGGTTCCGACCAAAAAAAATTTTCTCTCGCTCCTCCCTTGGTGACTTGACTCAAGGGCCAAGTGATATGAGAGAATCCCAACACGAACCTCCGGTAGAAATTAGCAAGACCCAGAAAGCTGCGAAGCTCTGTTATAGTGGTTGGGGCTGGCCAA
The DNA here is from genome assembly GCA_034641835.2 of Pinus albicaulis. Classification (NCBI taxonomy): domain Eukaryota; kingdom Viridiplantae; phylum Streptophyta; class Pinopsida; order Pinales; family Pinaceae; genus Pinus; species Pinus albicaulis. The sequence goes on along the minus strand of JAXQQM020085487.1, from coordinate 204,517 downwards.
TCCCGAATGACTTGGATCTTGGCTGGATCCACATGCACCCCCTTTCATCAATAATGTATCCCAGATATTGAACCTGGGTCATGCCAAACGTGCACTTCTCCAAATTGGCACACAACTTGTGTTGCCGCAGTGTTTGGAGGACTTGTCGGATGTGATGAAGGTGCTCTTCCCAAGTCTTGCTGAAGATGAGAATGTCATCCAAGTACACCACTACAAATGAGTTGGTGAATGGCCGCAAGATGTCGTCCATCATCCTCATGAAGGTTGCGGGAGCATTCGTCAACTCGAAAGGCATGACCAGCCATTCAAAAAGGCCTTCCTTAGCTTTGAAGGCAGTCTTCCACACATCAGAGGGTTCAATTGGTACCTGGTGATACCCAGACTTCAGGTCGATCTTACTGAAATATTTTTCACCTTGGAGTTGGTCCAGAAGGTCATCAATCTATGGGATTGGGTACCTATTCCGGACAGTGATCTTGTTCAGCGCCCGATAGTCAATACAGAGTCTCCACGTCCCATCCTTCTTCTGTACCAACACGATCGGGCTCCCACAGGGTGATGAACTTGGTCTGATGTGACCTTTCTGCAACAGCTCCTGAATCTGCCTCTTGATTTCATCATTTTCCAGAACAGAGCGTCGATAGATCGGTCCATTGGGTAGTGGCGCACCTGGGGTCAAATCAATCGGGTGCTTGACCTGGCAGTGCAGAGGAACCCCTGTGGGTGAGGTGAAGATGTCCCCGTACTCCTCCACGACCTTATCCATTTGTTGTTGTCGTGCAGAGGGGCCCTGTCTGGAGGTCGTGGCCACAGTCTTCTTCTTGCCCTGGGGGCGGATCATCAGGAAAATGAATTTCCTAGTTTGGGAAATGAGCTTACTGCATTGTTTTGCAGTAACCAAAGAGATAGCGGCAGGAGGTGGTACCTCTGGTATCCTGTACAACTTATTTCCCAAAGTAACAATAACAACACGAGGTCGAGACTCATACACAGCATGACGCTTCCACAAGTATGGTTGTCCTAATAATACATCAGAAACATCAATAGGAGCAACATCACATAATACCTCATCCGTGAAGGGCTTGATGCTATAGGGAAGGCGACACTGCTGGCTGACGCGGAGATCTCGTCCTTGGTGAAGCCACCCGATGGTGTATGGATGTGGGTGAGATGTGGTCGGCAAGCCCAGCCGCTTCACGGTGTCTGCTGAAATGAGGTTCTTTTGGCTCCCATTGTCGACAATGAACTGTACAGGGGAGCCCTTTACCCACATCTGGGAGTGGAAGAGACGTTCCTCCTCCTCTGGATCTTCCGGTTCCTCCTTCTGGACCTTTGTAGTGGCAGCAGTGGCGTTGGGCTCCGCATCAATAATCTGTTTCCCTTTTTCATTCCCCTTTTCAGGTTTTGATTCAGAGTCAGAGCATGCATCTGACTCAGAAGCCCTCATCTCGGCCACTAGCGACTGCTTGGCCCGACACTCACTTGTGTTGTGAGTGGAGCTCTTATGGAACTCACACCACTTTCCTATGTCCTTCTTTGGCTTTACGGTGTTGTTCTTTTCTTGTGGCTTTGACGGGTTGTCTTTAGCCGCCATGCCTTGGCTCTGTCCTTTGTTCTGCGGTTTGGAAGCACCTTTTCCTTGCTTTTGATTTGCAGATCCAAAGTCTCGCTTCTTCTGTTTGAATTTCTGCTCAATCTTGGCAGCATACCGGTATGCCGTACCAAGCAAGGAGATGTCGAGGAACTCCATTTCCTCCTGAATGTATCTGTGCAGACAGCTGCGATACTTTAGCACCAAATGTTTCTCTGAATCTTTGATACCCAACTTTGTGCGTAGGGTATGGAATAGATTCGTCAGCTCGTGCACATCTTGATCCCTTTGTTGTCGTAGCGTGGTCCATTGTATGTACTTGTCCTCATAGCTCCCCACGGGATAGTACTGTTCCTTGACGGCATCTCGGAAAGAATTCCAAGTTGGTACGGCCGAGAACAGAGAGGGTTCTGTCTGGTCCTTGTTCTCACAGTAGGTTTCCCACCAGTCCTTAACATGGGGGGTAGCTTTGAGGAGTGTAAAAATAATCTTCTCCCGGTCTGAAAAGTCATGAACCAAGAAATATCCTTCTAACAGATTCAACCATCTATCTACGGCATCTGCGTCTATTTGACCCTCAAATATGGGAATGTCAAAATTTACTTGTACCTTAAAAGGAGTCGCGCCTCCAGAGTGGCTGTTGGATGCAGATGCGCCGCCGGTGGGTAGCCGTTGAAGGATATGAGCAAAGTTATCCATCATCACGTTCCTTTGTCTTTCGAGGGCCTCCTCGAGCAATATTTTGATAGGATCTCCTGCTCCCTCATCTTTCTTTTCGTCCCCCATGGGCGTCCGTCGAGGTTTGCGAGGCTGATCTTGCAAAGGTTCCACCAGATCAAGCCCTAGCTCCTTATACCCCGACCTCGTTGGGGACATGCAAGGAAGGATCGAGAAAAAGCAGACCGCTCTGATACCACTGATCCGGATTTATGCAGGAACGCAACAGAATAAACACATAACCATAAATACAGAGATGCAGCGGAAATAACACTTCATTTCATCAATATCAAATAACAGAAAGATGCTTACAGACATAATGGAAATAAAATAGCTAGGGTGCTGGTAGCGAATCTCTGAGAAGAGATGTGGTGGCTACAGACCTCTGAACTGTGTTACAATGAGGCTCGAGGGCCTATTTATTGTTGAGAAAGAATGTAGAATATGAAACGTCCAAAAACCTAACCGTAGGAGATGAGGCGCCAAAACTATGGGCGCCCGTTTGGGTAAATTGGTGGTTCAACTTCCCGGGGGCGTAACTTTGGCATACGATCTCGCGTTTCATGCGTACCATACACCGTTAGAAAGATATATCGAGACTAAAAATTTAGAGCAAAGAAAATTGGGCCATGGACACAATTTTTCTCTCCCGTTTCCCAAAAAACATCATTTAAGGCCTCAAAACGACTCAGGAAGTTCGGGACCCGAAAAGCTTGCTAAAAATAGTAAATTGTGCCGAAATTGAAAAAGCGAAAGAGACAATGGTGGAACCCCAGAGTGGAATAACTGGTGACGACCAATATTCCTGGATCATTGTGTGTGTGCATGTGTGTGTGTGTGTGTGTGAGAGAGAGAGAGAGAGAGAGAGAGAGCATAAAATATATTCAGGGGGCTAATATAGAGAGACAAATAAGGAGAGATGGAGGGAGGTATAGATATATATTGTAGGGGGAGATAGGGAATAAGAGAAATGTAGAGAAAGGGAGGGAGAGGTATAGAGAGAGATATGGGGAGAGAGGGAGGAGGAGAGATAAAAGGAGAGATGGAGGGAGATAGGTCTAACATAGAAGGTGGCAAGAGAGGGAAGAAGAAAGAGACACAAAGAGACAAATATAGATATAGAAGTTAGATTTAGAAAGACATGAATGTTTTTGTTTTTCACTAAAATAAATGTATCGATTTCAGCCTAGTTGTTTATTTTTAATCCTATTTAATCACTTGCACTAGATGCATTGATTTCAGTGTAGATGTCGATTTATAATCCTATTTAATAACTTACAATAGGTGCATTGATTTCAATGTAGATTTTGATTTCTACTCCTATTTGATTGCTTTCACTGGATGAATTGGTTTCAGTTTATTTTTTATTTATAATTCTATTTGATCGCTTGCACTAGAGGCATTGATTTCAATGTAAATGTCAATTTCTAATCCTATTTAATACCTCACACTAGATGCATTGATTTTAGTGTAGATGTTGATTGATACTCCCATTTGATTTCTTGCACTGGATGCATTCGTTTCAGTGTATATATTGATTTCTAGCCCTATTTTATTTCTTGCAGTCGATGCATTAATTTTAGTGTAGATGTTTATTTCTAATATGATTTGATTGTTCACACTAGATGCATTGATTTCAATGTAGATGTTGATTTGTAATTTAATGCAACTATATCTATGATGTACATTAATTTCGAAGTAAATATATTAAGAGTTTGCATTGATTTCATTGCAAGCACATCGATGACCCCTCTATCTATATCTATATCTCCCATTGTATCTCCTTCTTTAACTCTCTATCTCACCCCCCAAACATACACATACTCTCTCCATATCTATCTTTCTCTCTCTCTCTCGCTCCCTTTTCCCCTCCCCCCTCTCTCTTCCCCTTATCTTTCTCTATAACACTTCTCTCTCCATATCTATATCACTCCCTCCCTCTCTTTTCCTCTCTCTTCTTCCCTCTCTCCACCCCTCCATATATTTCTCTATATAATCTTATCTCTCCTTCTCACCCCCAAAACATACACACTCTCTCTCAGTGTAATTGTTATTGACCTTTCTAAACTATTTGTAATTGTCTACGTTATTATTATTCTCGTTTTCCATTATTCAACATTGTTAATCACTTTGAATTAAAACATGGTAATAGAAAATAACTGTGTGACACCCTCCTCCCACTTTTACCCAAGTTAGCTGGTCCACTGCGGTAACCATGTGATGAGAGGATACTATTGATGCTAAAAGAGGTGACTTTTTACTGACAACTGTAGTGCTTTCCCATTTAATTATCAACCCGGGGTAAGTATTTTTATTCCAAGAGTGTTGGCACAATATATGTGAGTTCGTTCGTCTAAAAAATGTTCCTTGTCACTTATGAGGAAGAATTTTCTAACTTCCTGAGCTTGCTTATCCTACGAGTGGTGGCTTCGATAGGTAAGATTGAGCAACAGGATTTTTCATTTATCTAATGGAATTAAACAGTGGTTTAACTGAAACAAACAAAAATATAGAGAAATCAAGCAAAAATTAAATTGAATTATACAATAAACTGAACAGCAATGGAATTGAATGGAACAACAGTCTAACTCAGCTAAACAGTAATGGAATCGAATTGAATCAACAGTCTAGCTAACTAAGAAGTAATTGAACAACAGTATAACTAGCTGAGTAGTAATGGAACAACAGGATAACTAAGTTGAACAGTAATGGAACAACGGTATGAATGAAGCGAGTTAAATAAATCATACAACAATTAATTAATTAATTAATTTTGCAATGGAGTTCTCTTTATGACTTAATTAATCAACATTGATTGATGGTTGAAGGCTTTTTTATGCTAGAAGAAGAATGCAATTCATAAATATAGATAATATTGAAATCAGCTTATTCTACGATCTGTAATTCAAATGCAATGGTATTAAAAGAATTGGAACTATCTACTCATAATAAAGTATTACCGTAAGTCAGAAAATACGATTGTGATTTTCCTACTTCAAGAACGCAATTTCTTACAATCCTGAAGAAAGAGAACTCGATTTGTGTTGAATGGAAATATACTTTACAACTGCATCAGATTCTTAAGAATTGGTTCTGCAACTACATAGAGTATGAAAACTTGTGCGGAACTTCCATAGGTTGGGTCGAGACGACCAGAAGCCCTAGCGCAGTAAAAAATTCAAAATATTATTGTTCAAAGCTCTATATTACATACAATGATGTTACAAAAACACAATTAGACAGACTGTTCTAATGTGTCTATTACAGAATGAATTTCCTGTCCTGTCGTTGACTCTCCTTCTCATCTGTCCTTCACCCTTTTAAAGGGAATTTCAAAAATGTGAAAGTATTTTCCAAACGACAGCCAGCTGCTTGTGGCTGTTGTTTGAGTTCTTGGACTCGAATTCATCTGTCTGCCTTCTGTCGGCCACTGGGAATTACCACGATTCCATATGTTTGCGTCCGTTGGTTGGCTTCTGTTTCCTATTGGTCCAGCCATTCTGCCTTCCTGCATGCGGAGATAAGAAAAGTCAAATTTCTATTACAAAAACAACATTTTCATCATTAGTCTAATTGTTCTCTTTTTCATAATCCTTTATTCTCTTTATTGCTAATATGAAGAGGAATTCCCCCAAAATTATAACATAATTTGAAGTACTTACAGGGTGAGAATCATACCTTAATTTGGGCCCAACAGATACTATGATGTGATTCAAAATATGATGTGATTTTACTCCCCATGTACAGTTAAGGAAGTTGAAAAAACAAAACCAAACCAATTTGACCTTATTTAGGAGCTTTAAACCCTTCATGAGACAACCAACCCTTATAGATGCTTAACCATTGACACAACTTGTAATTTTTATGATTTTGACCCTCAACCGCTCCCATGACAAGTCATGCATGTGATTGAGGCCTTGTAGTCACTCCCACAACAAGGAATGCCAGTGACTGTGTAATTTTTTAGAAAGTTCTGAGCTAGCGACCCGAGATTCTGAGCCACTTTTTCAGGCCTAGGTCTGACGCTACTTTCTATAACTTCATGAAACTTTCATAAATGATTAAAAAACAATGCAATAAGGTCACTAATGCAATCACGGGTACAACTACTTGATCTAACCCCTATTAACCATGATACCTATTTCGTCAAACTTGTCACAAATATGTAACCTACAGGTCATAACAACATATCTGAGCATAGGGGTCTCATGCTTATCTTATATTTGTAAGAAAGAAATGATTCACCATCAAAATAGCTACATTATCATCTATTAGGTCATATATTCATTGTTCATTCATTTTTAAATCAAAACATGATAAGAGCCATACATCAAGGTTGCCATAAAATATACTCATAAACAACATATAACCAACATAAAAAACAATTATATAACAACCATAAAAACCACTAATGAAAAAGTACATTTACACCTTAAATAACAAGGAAAATGAGCTCTTATTAACATATGAAAAACAAAATTGGGTCTGTAACTTCCACGTACCACTTGAGGATAGATGGGGTTGAACCAAACATTTCTTTCATACAATCACCATTGTACCATATTCGAAGAATGAATGTGGGACTCACAATAAAGTCAACCAGGTTTCCTTAAGCTTTACCGTAATCCACCAAGGTATTAGTAGGCCGAAAAAATAAACACACAATATCAGGATCTACTACAATCCCACCACATATTGATCCAGGAATCACTAGGCGTATAAAAGCATGGATGCCTCTTGATATCTACACCTACACGATGGGGAATTTTCTTGTCTCCTAGTCTGTAGGATTTACCATATATCCCTCCATTCATTGGTCAAGGATTCCTAGGCCTAATAAAAACTCCACCCTCTAGGATTTACCATATATCCCGCCATTCACGGGTCTAGGATTCCTAGGCCTTATCGGGGGTACACATCTCTAGGATTTACCGTATAGCCTGCCATTCACTACTCGAGGATTCCTAGGCCCACCAAGGTACAAAAAATATGGCTTTACGATAATCCCAACTTCACCAATCCAAGGACTCCTAGGTCTTGTGTTCTTCTTCAAAGACCACTGCACTTAGTTTCGAAACCATCCAGAAATCCAACTCTACCAATTGAAAGAGAAACCATCACAACATGGCTATGAGGAAGTGGAAAGGAAGGCTGAAAACTACTATCACACCTAGCAGAACCCATGCCAATAAAAACAAGAGAACCAAAAACACACATGAATGTACCATGCATGGCCAAACTTGCAAGGAAATCACACATAAAAATTGATACCTACAAGTAATCCCAATGTATCTACTTGATTCTACTCTTTCTTTCTTGATATATACTTCCCTTTGCCTTCTTTACCCTTCACTTTCTTTCCTTGATCCAATGTTTGAATTCTCCAAGTATTCTCGAAGTGTCCAAGATTGTTTGAGAGAGAGAGAGAGTAAAGAGAGAGAGCTCCAAACTGAACTGACAAAAGCTACTAAATGATCCTCAGAAACCTTTTTATCATTCATGCCTCTAATTTATTCATTTTCCATTATTTTCCTTCATTTTCCTCATCACATGGAACCAAATTCCTTTCAAATTCCTTTTCTCCCATTTTCCATTACATTCATCAATAAAATGCCAATTAATGCCTCTTGCCTCTCCAAAGCAGTTTCCATTTCCTTTTCCAATTTCCATAGGCATTAATAAATGAAATGAACACACACTAGGATGTTTTGCCCAACATTAATCTTCGAATAAGTTTCCCATGACCTTGGTTATTATTTTTCCTTTATTAACTTTATTACATGGAATTTTGACTAGGGTTGTTACAAAATACCATTGAAAATTATATGGGGTTTAACACTCCATAAGTCACAATGATTGGCTTTGGATAAAACTATTATTAATATTGGATAGATACAAAGACAAGGTATGATTTCTACTACAGTAGCTCAAGTTAAATATTTTAATGGTCTATGATTTCAACTACCCTTTTCATATGATCGATATGAGAAAATGACAAAACTAGTAGGTGTGATGATAAGAATAGTAAAAGAAAATAGTTTCATATTGATTGCAATGGATATTGTTTGTAATTGACTATATTCGTATTATTAATATTTTCTATCATTCAACATTGTAGCATTTTCACTTTGCACTCAAATTTTTTATTTCATCATTGTTTATCATTCAATTTATTAACAATCTCTCTCATCTCAAGAAACTGAGGTAACTAAAAAAATTTAAAATTAAATTGAAAAAATTAATATAAGACATATTTAGCATATTTAAAATTATCAAAATAATTAGATGTTCAATAAATTTGATATGAATACACACGACTGAAAACAACTGAGATCCATCTTAACCCTAGATCTATCAAAGGCTGACAGGGATCAAACCTCTCGAGGTGCAAACCTTTCCTCAAGTTTTTCACTAAAAAAAGAGGTTTGCATGCTGATAGATTTGATGCCTCTCGACACTTAATAGATCTGGGGTTAAGATGGATCTAGGCTAGTATATTTTCAGTGGAATATCTTGTATTTTGAACTGAAATTTTTATATATGTAAAAAGTATTATATATATAATATGAATTATGTTGATTTTTTCGTACTGAAAAAGAATTCCAAATTAAAAATATTCAAGCCATGTAAAAAACAATCCCAAAAATTTTATAACATGGTTAACGAACCACCTCACTTAATTAATTATACATAATTATATATATATATATATATATATATATATATATATATATATATATATATATATATATATATATATATATATATATAATTTATTTATTTAATAGATAAAATATATATTTTTCATTTTTTTCTAATCAATTTTATTAATTTTTTAATAAAAATATTCGAAATTGTGGATGCCAAGAGAAAAGGATTGTTTTGTCTTTATTTATTCTAGATATTAGGCTCCTGATGTTGGTGCAACTATATTCAATTGCTTCCTGGGATCCTAATTTCAGTGTAACTATCTTCAACCCATAAAGCTGACACACCGCATCAACTTGTTAAATTCTGGTTGTAAAATGGACCATATCTCATGTGGAAAGTTCAGCGCAAAAATAAATATAGAAACACACAAAATTTAACAATTTTTTTCATGATTTTGCTGGATGGAGTAGCTTTGTTGATCTACCAATAAACTAAGCTATTCATATCTCTCTATCTTTTTGGACCAAGAGCAAGTTGAGTAAATGGACCACATGACTCCCATGAAAAGCTAACTAATGCACTTTCATGGCTGGTAATATATGTATTACATATGTGGATGATCATCCTATCAATATTTTAGACCTAACAACAACAACATGGATATTAGATAGACTTCTAAAGAATCTTGTCTAGTGCAATTTTCACTTCCAAATTTTTTCACAAGCCCAACTAATTAAAAACTATATAAGCGTGAGTTGGGAGAAATCCCAACACCAGTAAATCTGAGAATAATAAATATTGATCACTCCATGACTAAGGTTGGATCTCCACATGATTCATGGCAACTCGTTCTTTTAACTGTAGAATTGCAAAATTCAAGAACAGGTAGTTCGATACCTGTGGAGAGATATTTGTTTGTGTTGTAGTTTTGGATTTCGAGGGCGTAATTGTGAAAATTTTGTATGAAAATAATCCTCAATAGGTATGGAGATCATTGCGGGATTTGATCTTAGTACCTACTGAGAACAAGGATCCCAACTTCAGATTGTCAAGCTTGTCAAAACAAATTAGCAAGATGGGTGTTGTGCATTACTTGGATGGGGAGGAAGGATAGGGGGAATTTTTGCAAGAGATGAATGGGTGATACCATTCTCATTCACATGATGGGGCCATAGAGTGTAAGTGTTCATCTTTGGTGGTACAACAAGTGGAGGTGTGAGTTAGCATTGTGTGGTTTCTAGTTCAGAGATTCGACTAGCCTCGAATATACAAAAGATTAGTCTACAATTACTTCATGAATGGGGATCACAAGGTTCATCGTGTTAGAGAGGTTTTTATTATTTTCGGTCTTCCTACAACTTCCAGTACTGAGTATCTGGACATTTACGATGACAAGCGACATATTATGAGATTCAGCATCGAGCTCTTGGAGATTGGGTTAAAACAATAACTACTCATTCTACCTTTATTTAGAGATAGGGTAACTAGGGGTAGATTAAAGAGTTTTATTAGAGCTTACAGGTTCAACACTTGGACTAGATGGGATATGTTGCTGATAAAAAAAAGACAAGATTCAATCTTAGACCTTAGGAAGAAGGAAAATTATTAGTACATGTGATATGCTCCAACCTCGATTATTGCGTGGAATCATCGCATGTACTGATTGGGTGTGTTTTTATTGTGATATACATACATTTGGCATGATATTAATTATTCATATGATTTTATTGAAACTAGCATGTTAAATTAACTGTAATGTTGTAGCTAGTTTCACACCAAAAAATTTCCAATAATAAGCCAAGGTGATAGTTTTTGCTGTGCATCTAAAATTTGTTAAAATATAATATTTATGTGTGTGTATGACAACACATAAAAGACACTAGGGCTTAAAGAGATGAATTTTGAGGACCATGTGAACATTAAAGGGTGGTACAATCTAGAACTAGAAGAGTATGGAAATAATAGTAAAATTGTGCAGTATATCTCTAACTAATCCTGACATGGACATGAAGAAGAAACATTATTTGAACATCGAGGAGGGGTATACTCCCCTTATTTCATGGAAATTTTGAGAATATTGAGATTATAAATAATGAGTTGTAGATTTGATAATGAGAGGCTTGTCACAATGCCAGAAAGGAAAGAAGAAGTCAATGTAGTCATACTATAGAGCCTTTAAGAACTACAAAGGAAAAAGAAACATGAGTTGTGAATCAGCGACAGATATAGGAAAATACCTTTGGTAGAAGAAGAAAGAAATAATAGGGTAGGTGGTAGTGGTTCCAGGAACATTTCTCAAGTAAAGACACTATGAAGGGTGTTGCATTGTTGGGTACACTTAAAAGCACCCCTAAACAAGAGCATGAAAACACCCAAAGAAGAGCACCACATTGTCATTATTAGCAGCGTCATGAAGAAATGAGGGTAAAATACAGTATCCAAAAAGAGTTTAGGAACGACAAGCCTCCCACATTTAATGGTGAACTAAAGAACTAAGAAGATGTTGAGGCATGGCTTCTTGGAATGAAGAATTTTTTCAAGATCCATAGCTACTTAGATAACATGAAAGAAAGAATAGCCACATTTAGCTTAAAGGGAAAAGTCGAAATATGGTGGGAGGATCTAAGAAACATGAAGGGAATAAAGGAAGATGAGTTGTCCTAGGATGAATTTGAGGGATATTTTAGGGACAAGTATCTAGAGAGATACTTAGAAAGTAAGGATAAGGATTTCTACAAGCTCATATTGGGTCAAATCATAGATGAGGAGTACACTACCAAATTATTGGAGCTACTAAGGTATGTACCATACCTTAAGGAATAAAAATAAAATATCAAGAGGTATGGAAGTGAGCTTCCATAATCCTTCAAGGATATGATCAAGTTCGACGAGCCTAAGACATTAGAGGAAGAAATTCAAAATTTAAAGCATTTCCATGAGTAGTCGTTGTGAAATCCAGAGTTCAAGAAGGATTGGAAGGTGAAATGTAGCCTAAAACATAAATAAAAGGGGCATAGGAAATGTTGGAAATCCTAAATTGCAAGCAATGGAGTCAATATGATTTCATCTGGTTAAGTTCAACATCAACAGGGATGTAGCACAATAGACATATGTCATGCCAATTAGACGGAGTGAGGATAGAGTAAGATTAGTACAATGGAGCCCATGATGTGCTTAACTTACATAGAAAATCACTACATCTATATTGTCCACAATAGAAGGATGTCATGCCATGCATGTATAATGCGCAAGAAGCCCAGGTAGTGGGAGATATGGCTCGTAGTATACGCAAGATATATGTGGTCATGGACAACAGGTAGGATGACCATTAAGCTTCTATATTTGAAATTAAAGGTAAGCTCCATAATCAAATTATTTATATTTTAGCTAACCCGGGCTCTAGTTACAGCTATATATTTCCCAAACTTATGGATCAATGATAGCTAGCTAAAGAGATTCATACAGAATCATGGTTGGTTCAATTATCCACATCAACAAGAAAAAGGGTGAGCCAATGGGTGAAATCATGTGCTTTTGAACATAATGGTATGTGAACAACAACAAACATTAATTTTCTTCTTTCGAGTGCATATAACACATTGTTGTTAATGGACTGGTTATCATATCAAACAAAAGTAGGTTATTATGAGAAGGCCAATGAATTCCTGGATGTGGTTAGACAGAGAATAGTGTTACGAACCATGCAATATAAGAGAAGCTACAACAAGAGATGCACCCTAGTTGTTGTGAAAATCTCTAGTGATGTTGAAGCTAATGATAATATTGAGGAAAGTGAAAATAATATTCTATCAAAATATCCCATTTTTAATTAGTTCAAATATGCTTCCCTATTGACAGTGTTCGAAATCCTCCAACAAGGGGGTCTCCCTGGTATGAAGTCCCAACTAAAACTCACACCGTTTGGAGTAGGAGCCCCAACCAGGAAATAAGGCTAGATTCCACTATCCCAAGAAATTTTCCTTATCTACAAGTATCAGCATAAGATATTATATGAACAATATTTGAAATGAGAAAGTAAGGTCACATTGTGAGGCATATAATTTAAATTCATATAATGTACTTTCATGGAAGGAAAAAGAGAAAATGAGCCTCTAGAAGAAAACTAATAGTACTATCCTAAAAGACACATAAAATAGCATGAAATAATGTTTGATTAACCTGCAAATTAGGTCACAAGATAATAATGATGATAAAATCAAGGAACAATGCACATTCAACAAGATGCATACCAAAGGCAACAAAATAGTCCATTTTCAATAGTATGTGTTAACATAAACATACACCAAAAAAAATGAAATAATAGTCTCACAATCATTCATGACATATCCACAAAAGTACGCCGACTCTGGGAGCTTCATCTATTAAGTTAAAGTACCAAGATATACAATTATAATGCTACCACACTAGCCCCAATAGTGGAACATTAAGTCACCACTTTCTCCTCCAAAGAAATATTTTCTCTCCTATTCCCAACCATAGAAGCCAATGTGAAAAGTACAAATGTCATTTTTCTTGAGATATTAGGGTGTATTTATAAAAATTAGGTGACTTTCTACCTCCCATGTGACTCTTGCCCTTGCTCATGACTCTTTAGCTCCTACTATGTATTTTCAAATTCCTATGTGACCTTTGAGCTACTAGACGACTTTAGAACTTTGCAGAGAATTTTCACATCCGACGTGGGACCCTTAGGATTAGACACATTTTACATTTTATCTTTTTTTTTGGATATTGCATAGTCACATTTCATAGTGATGTGGAAAAATAAATTGACAAATATTACTTTTGTGGTGACAATCTGAGAAGCCAAGCCTCGGTGATGGTGAGATAATGCTTCATTTCATCAATTCCAAGCACTTCTATTTGTTTCTATGAATTTCAATTCTTCATAATGGATCTTCATTTATACTTCATATTTACCCTCCAAAGGGTCTAGGTGAGTTTTGGTACCTTCCAGGTCAGCATGATTTATGAGGTCTTTGCCTTGGTCCAATATTCTTTCATGTCCTTCATGATGGTTATTTGTTTTGCTCCTTATTTCTTAAGTGCTCTTTTGTAGCCTCTCCTTGATAACTTTCATTAAGGATTACCTTAAAATTTTAAAATGATAACACTTGTAGATTAAGTATATGCATGATAGGACAACATCAATCTACAAGCCACCTATTCTACATTTGCTTGCCTATGGAAGATGTTGAATGTGATTAGGCAACAAGTAAGGATTTTGATAGCAAGAAGGTAAGAGTTGGACAATTAAGGACTATAAGGACACAGGGATGACCACAAAATCCTTTGGAACTATGCAATGTGCAATGAGGGAAGGCTTTTTATGTTCGGGCATAGTGGAGAAGCCGAAGATACAAGTTAATGGGCTTGTTGAATGAGAAAGTGTAGTTTGTAGTGCTCAAGGAAGACGAGGAAGATATTGTGTAATTGAGAATAATAGGGTCTGAGGGATTACCTCACTATCCACTAGAACTATGCAATGTATATTATGAGGCAATATAGGACAAGGTACTCTGAAATGAGGGGTTTGAGCTAGTAAGAGGGGAAATAATAACCATTGTAACTGTAAAATTCTCGGTAACTGAGGGGAAGACTCTAGGGATTGCGTAATGATTGAGGGGCATATTCTATGGATTTCACCATGTGCAGGAAGAGGAGAGAGAGGCGGCGGTATAGGATCTAGGACTATGTAATGTGGAACATTTTAGGGTCAAGGAGGTAATATTGAATAGTTGAGGGAGTCAAGGATGCAGTGATGTAGACATACTCACTGTGATTGCATTGTGCATAGTTCTAGAAGGACTGACACAGATCATTTCATAGTTGAGTAAGTCAAGGACTCAGACAAGGTCTGACTATAGACTGAGAATCTACAATGCACAATGGTGGCCTAGCTGGGAAAAGATTGTGCAGTAAGAAAGTGCAAGAGGTATGGATTGGACACTAAGATTGTGTAATCTATATTTATTGGAGGCACTGATTATGTAGTGTGTAGTTCCACGAGGCAAGGATGGTTGACTGGGCAGTGAGACTTCGTAGTGCATATTTTAGGAAGTAAATATGACGAGTTGTTGGTCGGTAAAGTTGCGAAGAGAGGGACACTTTAGAATTTGAATAAGTGTGGGATCAGTGAAATGAAAGATGAAAACAAAACATGTAACAAGGCTTGATCATGATCCAACACTTACAATCAGTCAACCATATGAAAATTAAATACTTAAAACCAAAAATCAACATATATTGATTGAAATGACAACAAAATGACACTTACTTCCAAGTGTGACACTTGAGATATACTTTGTGACACAAGTGGCCACTACAACAAGAAATTTCACAATGCTCAAAATAAATATGCATACCTTGAAACAATAACAAAGTGACACTTATTTCAAGTGTGAAAGTTAAAACATAGATTTCTGACACTTAGAATACAAATTATGACACAAGTGTCAAATTTAACTAGAAAGTGTGCTAAGTTTTTGGAGGGTGTCTGATGCATATTATTATGATATATATATATATATGATCATCTAATGCAGAAGAATGTGATAGAACTGTCTCTAGTGGTGTTGTTAGGTCCCTATATTACAAGTTAAGTCCCCATATTGTTATTATTGTGCCCCATAAAATCCCACTATTGTTATTGTTGTGCCCTTACATTATTATTGTTAGGTCGGCTAGGATTATATTATGACCCCATGGACTCCTATATATAGAAAGGAGGTTTTTCCATTTGTATCATCCAATAATTATTCATTTATGTAATGTAAAGGAGGTTTCCCCCTGAAAGAGGGTTATTTCTAAGGCATTGATCTATATTTTCTTCTATTTTGTGAGTTGGGTTGATAACATTTGGTTTCATAGCTTTGGATTCTAGGGTTTCAATGCTGCAAATGGGTCATCATGGAAGCTTTTCTATAACATTTTTTATACGATGTCTCATAAGCTAAAAATAAAACCCATTTGATCCGAAATCCTGATTAACGTCATGTAAAAATATCATACCTTGGGTCGCTACATTTTCAGAGACATGATCTGAGGGATTTAGGGTTTTTGTATGCTCCAAAATTTCATCTCAAATAGGTCGCCGAGGGAAAATCATCTTAACTTTCGTTTCATACATTGGATTGGAATTATGTAAAAATTGCTCAAAATTAAACGAACTGTAGTTTTTATTTTATAGATTTTAGAGCTGAAGGACGAAACAGTGACATGTGGCACGTTATAAAATATCTCTCTACTGAACTAGTCCATAATTAGGTCATTGTGGGAGATTGGACATAACTTTTCCTTGAAGAATCCAAATCAGGTCTGACTTGTGGAATTGGAGAGAAGAATCAGAGGGCTACTACATGACCAAACATCAATTATTGGGGATATTAAATCAAAGAGATACATCAGTATCAATATTGAGCTTATCAAAACCAAGAAAAAAGTGTGTATTTTTTTTTTAAAATTGCATAACTTTTGTTTGAAAAATAAGTTTCAAGTGATTCCAATGGAATATTGAAGCATAGATAGTAGTTTTGGGTTATATAATTCCTCCATAAAATAATTCCACACCTGTTAAGACCTCATAATTCTCTACTATAATTCATTAATACGAATAAGTGCAACATGATATATCAAAATTACAAGACCAAGTGAAGCAAATTTTCCTCTTGCAAAAAGGAACCAAAATGAAATTGAAGCTAAGATGGATGGTTTTAAGAAAGGCATGGAAGATAAGGTGGATGTTTTTAAGGATGGCATGGAAGCTAATATAGATGGTTTGAAGAATCAAATGGAAGTGAAGATGGATGGTAAATAAGGAAATATGGAAGATATGAAGAAAGAAATGGAAGGTTTCAAGGAAGGTTTGGAAAATTTGATACAAGAAAATATTCCTAATGGTGAAAAGGTAGTAGAGGAAACTCATGATAATAAAAAAATAAATGTTAATCGTGATTTCATATAATCTACTGTTGGATTTAATACCCCGATATTCCAAATATCAATACGAGGAAGTTTGATGTCAAGGATCCTGTAACATGGATGCTACAGATGGAGCAATACTTTGATCTCCGTAATGTGAAAAACACACAAAAGGTACACATTGCAACTTTGTATTTAGAAAAAAATTCATTTGTATGGTATCGATTACTTTGATCTCATAAAAAAATTTCACTTGATCAATTTTTATGGAGAAAATGATAGAAAATTATGAGGATACAAAGAGCAACACATTATTTAGCCGATTGATAAATCTCTAAAAGAAGGGTTCAATGGTGGAGCACATTGAGGACTTCCAAAAATTGAATATAAGGGTAAAGGATATTCTAGAGGAGCACATGATTGATGTCTTCATAGAGACTTTAAAGGATAACATCCAACACGAGGTTTTCCTTTGGGAACCTGATTCATTAGAGAATTCATTCAGGTTAGAAGAAAAATTGAAAGAAAAATTATGGCAACAAGGAAACCTACTACTCACAACTATAAATATGGAAGTGTTGCTACTCATAGAAATCCACAACCTACAAGGTTGACACCACAAAAATTGGAAGAAAAAAGAGAGAAAGGGCTTTTCTATAGCTGTGATATCATTTACACTAAAGGTCGTAAGTGTGCCAACAAGAAATTATTTTAAATAGATTGTGAAGAGGAGGAAGAAAATGAACAAGAAACTTCAAAATAAAAGGATATACACCAGGAACCAAACCTAGAGGGAGAATAAATGAATCTAACCATATCTTGTAATGCATTGAGAGGAATTACCAATCCTCAAACTCTCAATATAGAAGGACATATCAAGAAGAAAAATGTCATAATTCTAATTGATTGGGGTAGTAAACATAATTTTATTCATTGTAAGGTATCCAACAAATTGAATTTCTTCCTATACCCAGCACTGGAGTGTCAAGTGATGGTTGCAAATGGAGGAACTATAAATTGCTCTAGAAAGTGTCATAATATCAAGATAACCATGTGAGAATATTTATTTAATAGTCCAATTCTCTCCATTCCAATGGGTGGTTCTGATGTTGTACTAGGAGCACAATGGTTACAATATTTGGGGATGATAGCTTTTAATTTTCAAGAATTTTTCTTGAAAAATAAATTGGAAGGAAAGGAAGTTGAACTAAATGGTATCAGAAGGAAGTTGAGAAATATAATAAGATCTAATTTCATGACAAAGCTTCTGAATAAATAAAAATGAGGCGTTCACAATTATGCTCACTAACAGTTGCAACATCAAAATCATCTATTTCTCCACATCTCAAAAAAGTCTTGGATAATCATTCCAAGGTGTTTGACACTCCAAAAGGACCCCCACCTACTTTTTATCATGATCATGTTATTCATTCGATTCCAGGAAGTGTTCCTAAAAACATCATGCCTTACAAATATCCTTATGTCCAGAAGAGCGAAATTAAATGTATGATTGCAGAGATGCTAGAGGCTAGTATAATTCAACCTAGTCAATGTTCCTTCTCTACTCCATTAGTATTTTTTCACAATGACAATGGATCATGTTGCACGTGTCCACATATACTAATTTAGAACAAGACTTGGAAGGATCATTTTCAACATGTTGATAGGGTGCTCAAACTATTGGAGGAGAAACAATTATATTCAGAAACCTCCAAATGTTTCTTTGGAGTACAAGAGGTGGAATATCTGGGTCATATTTTATCTCAAGAGGGTGTTAAGGTAGGCCCTAAAAAAATTAAATACATTAAGGGATGTAAAGTCCCCATAACCATAAAGCAGTTGCGAGGATTGCTTGGGTCAAAAGAGCATTATTGCAATTTTATTAAGAATTATGGGAGTATAGCAGCACCTCTAACAACAATATTGAAGAAATATTTATTTTCATGGACTCCTGAAGCAACTAAGGCCTTTTTAATATCTTAAAGAGGCAATGTGCCAAGCACTAGTCTTGGCTAAACCAGAATTCACAAAAACCTTTATTGTGGAATGTGATGCTTGAGGAAATGGAATTGGTGTTGTTCTAATGTAAGAAGGAAGACCCATTGCATTTGAAAGTCGTCCAATAAGAGGAAAGTATTTACAGAAATCTATTTATGAGAAGAATATGTTGGAAATACTACTTGCACTAAAGAAATGAAGACCTTACCTAATTGGAAGACACTTCAAGGTAAAAATTTATCATGATAGTCTTGAATATGTTTTGTAACAAAGGCCATCTTCAGAAGACCAACAAAAATGGGTCACAAATATGTTGGGTTATGACCTTGAAATCATATACAAAAAGAGAAGCTAAATGTTGTTGCTTATTCACTCTCAAGAAAGGATGAGGATGTGGATGCATTTCTTTATGCCATTTGTATTATCCAACCAGATTGGATAATTGAAGTAAGGGAGGAATGGAAGAATGATAAAGAAGTGTGGACACTTATTTAAAAGTTACAGCAAGATCCTGGTACATGTGATACATTTAGTTGGAAAAATGATTCTTTATGGTACAAATATCACTTAAATCTTTGTAAGGATTTCCAACAAAAAAAAAAATACTTTGGAATTTCACACCTCTCCCTTAGGAGGACATTGAGGATTTTTAAAAACTTACCATAGGGTAAAAAATAATTTTTTGGGTGGCCTTAAATTTGATATTAAAATTTTTTTGGCAAAATGTTCGATTTTCCTGCAAAATAAAGTTGAGACAATTAAGACCCCAAGTATGCTACAACCTTTATCCATTCCAAGTCAACATTGGGAGGAGGTTTCAATGTATTTTATCATAGGTTTGCCTAAGTTGAAAGGAAATAATGTCGTCATGGTGGTAGTTGATAGAATTACCAAGTATGCACACTTTTGTGCATTATCTCATCCATTTAAAGAGAGTACAATTGCTAATGCATTTATGGAATCAATTCAAAAGATACATGGAAATCCAAAGATCATTGTAAGTGACAAAGATCCCATTTTCACTAGAAATTTTTGGAAGAAATTATTTTCTTGTTTGGGTAATCAACTAGATCATAACTCATCTTATCATCCTCAATCTAATGGGAAAACTGAGATAGTGAACAAATGTTTGGAAGGATATCTTTGTTTCTTTGTATCTTATAAACAAACAAAATGGGTCAAGTGGTTACCTCTGGTTTAATGGTGGTATAAAACTTCTCTCCACATTACAAAACAATTACCCCATTTATGTATATTTATGGATATCATCTACTATCCATCACATCATCTTTAAGATAAAATTATACAGTGCAAGCAGTGGAATATCACATCAAGTATCAATAACAAGTTCTCCAACTCTTAAAGGATAACCTCAATTTGTCACAGAATCAAATGAAACAATAGGCATATCAACATTGTAGCGAGAGAAATTTTGATGTAGGCGATTGGGTATTTTTATGGCTACAGTCATACAAATAAATGTGCCTGAAGAAAGCTAAGAAGGATAACAGATTATCACTAAAGAACTATGGACCTTACAAGGTGTTTTAAAAGATTGGTACTATGGCATACAAATTGGATCTTCCTGCATCCTCCTGAGTGCACCCAGTTTTCTATTTTTCATTCTTAAAGAAGGTTATAGGTGACAAAATTCTAGTCCAAACAATATTTTCAAAACTTGATAAGGAAGGAAAAATCATATTGGAACCTGACGCAGTCATAGAAACAAGAACCTGACAACTACAAATTCGATCAATTTCAAAGTATCTCATCAAGTGGAAGAACTTACCTAGTGAAGATTTCACATGGGATGATGATAATTTTATACAGAAGCATCCAGAACTACTAAAGAATTGAGGAAAATAGGTTTTATAAGGAGAGGGGCATGTTAGGTCCCTATATTACTAGTGTAGTCCCTTATTGTTGTGAGTGTAGCCCCATTATTGTTATTTTTGTACCCCTATAGTCCCGATATTGTTATCATTGTGCCCCATAAAAGCCCACTATTGTTATCATTGTGATTTTACATTATTATTATTAGGCCGACTAGGATTATATTGTGACCCCATCGACTCCTATATATAGAAAGGAGGTTTTTTCATATGTATCGTCCAATAATTGTTCATTTATTTAATGTAAAGGAGGTTTCCCCGTCGAATATGATTATTTTTAAGTTGTTGATTTATTTTTTCTTCTATTTTGTGAGTTGGGTTCATAACAGTTGTGCTAAGGTGAAAAAAATGTAGGAGTACAAACAATAGTAGAAACACTTGTGACAGTAAGAAAAGTGAAAATGACACTTGAAAAATATAGAGAAAGTGAAAGTGACACATGCTAAAGAAAATAGAAATAAAAAATGACACTTGTCAAAGTGAAAGAAAGCACAAATGATTGTCACAAAGGTAAAAATGACACTTACGAAAGAAAAAGTGCACAAAAGAAACAATTGAGAAACCTAACTGGGATGATGGTAAACTTGCAACTAAGAGTAGGAAAGGTTGTCTACAAGAATTCCATACTATGTTCCCATAGGGATTTTTCAACCTCTATCTCTAGGGACTGTTCAATCATTGTCACCAGAGACTATGCAAGCACTATCTTTTAGGATTGTGCAATCATCATCCACAAGGAACTGTACAATCACTATCCTTGGGCATTGTACAGTCATTGTCATCAAGATTTGCGAAATGAATATAATAAAATATTTTATAGTGCTTGACTTTATAAGGTGCACATTCACTGCTACGATTTATAGAAAAGGGTGTGCTTATCAATGCATGAAAGGCTAAGAATGTGTAAGAAATTCATTTTGATCATTATAATCTCATAGGAAGACGTAAACACTTATTAAATCATCAACCCATCGTGAATCGAATAAAAACATCTGATCCCAATGCGTAAAAAACATGGGTCGGAACACCCGTCTGACTACCCCACCTCCTCCTCTACACGTCAACCACCACTAGCAGCGCATCCTGGGCTCTCACATACCCCCATCCTGGATCTATATACGAGGACAAAGTGTCAGGATCTTCTTAAATAAGAGCAAGAAAAGAACTATGCCATATGCACAATCATCATTCAATTGCTGCTTGTGTAGCGACAATTTTCATTTCAATGACGACAACATCATTTGGGACCACCCATAATAGGTCCCACTAAATACACCCTTAACTAACATCATGTTCCCTCCAGTGATGTGGGGGAGCGCCTAGTTGCCTGGAATCTGAAGCACTACTGCGGTCATAGCATGAGTCTCTAGCCTCTTTAGATCTATGATTAGTATCCACATGCCTTTCACATGGATACCCAGTCAACAGTGGCACTCTACAAACTCCATAATGTTTCGCCCTCATGGTAACACTAGCTATGTGTTTCTCACCATCCCTAGTGGTGGGAGACAAGTTAGGAAATATAGGTCCTGAATTGTCAGCTCAATCTGGTGCCCTTGTACTATGAATATCTCATGATCTGGGGCCCAATAACTGACTATCTAGGCTAACAAGGGCTCTCATGCCCTCATCAATGTGTTCTCCAAAAATTTAAGGACCCCAAATGTGGCCAATCCGGCGCAAAATGCATGATCCTGTTGGATCCTAGAACGTAATGTATCTAGGTCTCTCTCTCTCTCCATTTGGTCCTAAACTTTGCCATACCTGCACAAAACCATCATTTTTTTCAGCATAAAGAAAGGAAAGACTGCATCATAACCATCAAATCCCAGCTCTCAGCCAAAAATAGCACTGAAACCCCTTTCTCTGACACGTTGCAATTTTCATGCCATTTCTTGGGACAGGTCACACTTTTCTACCCAATACCTGCTACCCAGGTCGAAGAAAAACCCCCAAAAAGTGTGACCCGACTGTGAGCAGGAGTAGGGGTCTCTTCCTGAGCTATGGGTTCCTAATTGGAAACTTTAATCCACTGAATTGAAAGAGTATGGTTAGGCCTCTTACCTAAAACTAACATATCTTAATTCCAATGGTTGGTTTGTCCGCTATGATTGCCACCAGATTTAGGGCCTTCTCTCCTTTCTACATTCACCTTGAAAATGAATCATATTAAATGAGATTGCGTTATTAAAAGAAAAACCTCAGATTATTCTTTCGCCAATTACAACCAAACCGTAGCTTAGTTTGAAAAACCGTCAACACTGTTGGAAAACTATCACCGAGCCCTCAAATGGGTATCCTTTCCTTTTTTGTGATTTGATACTTCACCCAAAAGCCTTTTTTCCAAGAAGGGTCACTTCACCGCTTCTAAAAATCGAATTTATTCACTTGCGAGACTTGTACTTGGGGAACCACTTTTCCTTCATACTTATCCATGCTCGTGTTGATTTTTGTTGTGATGAACCATATTTTACTCATGTTTTTATGGTCCCTGCCAAGAATATTCTGTGTGGCAGCATCATCGAGTCACCCTTGTTTAGAGCATCCGAGTTTAGTCATCATCGTATCCATGGAGTCTCTCTCGAGTCCCTTTTTTCTCCCAACACAGTCTTCCCTCCTTCATTACTTTGTACCTCCCTCGTGTCTCACATTTTTTCCTTTAGTCATACTGTCCCCTATCCCCTCTCAAGTCGAGTCAGTTGCTGCCAGGTCATCCATGCCTTTTATGCTCTAACAAGAGAATTTGTCAGTCTGCTACTCAGTATCCCCCATTCCACTATCATCCCTTGTGTCACTCCACCATTCGCTCTACTATTCTCCCTCATGCCTTAATTGAGGACCCCTTATTGCCTCACCTGTGGCGAACCTCCTTCTGTTGACATCAACTTATTCCTTCCAAAAGACAAGCATAGAGGGTGGTGTACCTTGGTTACAGCTTCCACTCTTGTTCGATGCCTCGGATCAGGTAAAGGGACCATTTATTACCATTTGAATTTATTTTTTCTCAGTTCCAGCTCCTTATGGCATGATCATGATCCGCATACTTGATGGTTCAATGATGCAGCAGATTGTACTAGTGATTCTCAGGTGTGTGAGATGTTTCAGCCCTCATAAGGGAGTGGCACTTTAGGTAGCCGCCCACATACCCGGATGACCTATTTACCACAACCTTGGATGGAGCTCTACATATTTGATGTTTCCGACCTCAACTGCTTGCAACGCCTTTTTAGTTTGCATGTATCATTTATATTTTTAGAGCCCTTTCCTATTTTACAGGGCCTCTTTGGTTGTATTTATATCTCATGTACTTAGATATTATTGTAATGTCCTCATTTTTATCCCAGACACAGTATATATGTGGGATCTATAATTTTTTTATCTGGCCCATGGTTATGCCAGCATGTACTATATAGCTCACTCCCATGTTTGTTGGGAAAAACATTATTATTTTTACTTTGTCATGTTAGCGAGCATAAGTTGATCTGAAAATGAATGATAGTTATTTCTGTGCTAGTTTCATATCAGATATAAACTTTTATTTTATTTGTTTTTCTTATCCTTCATAGGTTTGTTTATGAGCAAGTGATTGTCAAATAGTGTACTTAGTGAAATTATGAGTTTTTCATAAGCTTAGAAAGCATAATTTAAATGATATAATAGAAGTAATATAAAACACAAAAAAACACACATAACAGAGCTTAACACACAGAATTTTGATAAAGGAGCTCAACCCTCCTCGGCTACATCTTCTTGGTCCAGCTTCATAGTGTGGGCCTTTATATTAGCTTCAAGTGTACTCAAATTGTTGTTACAAGCTTCAGAATCTCTTGGAAATTGTTCCAATGACTTTTAAACATCATAATGTCCAAAAAATGACTATTTGTTTACTGAATTTGGGCTCTGGATGCCTTGGCAATGACCCCAACATCTGGTGACCCTAGCCTTAAAAAATATTCAAATGCAAAAAAACACTTGTAGATGACCTTTTCTGCCTTTTCAACCTACTTCATTGAGTTCCCGACACACTAATTAGCCTATAATGACTCTTTCTAAGCTCTGTTTTGGTGAAAATTGCTCGAGTTATGACCAAAACTACTTTTGCCCCAATTTCTCCTCTAAAACTTGAGGAACTTCCAGTTAACTTTCTAAAATTATAAATCCACCATAAATGGCATGCCCTCCTAAAATCATGTCAACATAATTCGATATTAATTAATGGATAAGCATGTTTTATATTTAAGATAAGCATTGTTTAATGTGATAAGCATTTTTAGCGCTAATCATGCTTTAACATGCTTAAACCATGTTTAATAACGTTAATTATACACAATTAAATTTATTCCAATTCATTGGGATAAGCACTTGGTTAGGGTTTCTAGCGGTATGGGAAGGGGGCTGGCTCGCAGGGCTGGCCCCCTCTGACCCCCAACTATCGGGCGCGTAAAATTTAAATTAATGCGACGAGTGTAGCGGTTAAGATCCACTGTGTAGTAGAGTTGGTAACAAGTTTGGCTGGTGGGTGGAAGGTCGTGGGATCGACCCCTACTCCACCATATAAATTTTAAAAAAATTTATAATAAGCATCCTCTGCCAAAATTGGAGCTTTCCTCCACTTTAATCCTATGCCAACTTGGTTAGAAGACCCTCCAAATCTAGTTGAACGTCGTTGATGTGGGTTTAAAAAATTTATGATATATATATATATATATATATATTCCCACCATTAGACCTTAGTCCAAACCTATAATGTGCATCATAATTCATCCCAAAGGTTCGAGAGGGCCCACCAGAGAGGACACATGGCGCCCTCTGGTTCAGTTGTACTCCAACCTTAAAAAAATGTCAAATTCCAGCTTAGGAAGAATATTGGAGGTTATTCGTCAATTTCTCTCTTCACTAACCCATCTAACGAATCTAAAGATGAAACTTGACATAGTGCCACTGGCTGCAATCTAGAGAATATTCCCTGCAATGTTGACTGTACCTGCCAGATCATCCGTGTACCCATTCTACTCCATTTTTTCTTGTTTTAGAAAATGGACAATAGACGATAAATCGGTCATACAAGCTCAGATTTTGATGAAATGAGTTGCACCAGAATCCTATCGATGAACTCTATCTGGTCATTTAGGTTCGTAGCAATTTCCATCACTTTCAATTTTTAACTAAAAATTGAGCCTTAGATCATTCCACCCCACTAGAAGCCTTTTGGAACCCAAAAGATACTATCAATTGTTCAACAAGTGAGGGTACAACTCCTTGAATTTTCTAATCTCCTACCATTTTTCCTTTTAAGGATTCTGACCTTTGAGTCCAACTCTAAGGTATTCAAATTTCCCTCTTCTTGAAGTTCTGATTCTTCTATCAAGTATGAGATATTGCTAAAGTTCATTAAGATATTATGGAGAGAAATCATCTATTGATAGCAGCTGAACATGCTCTCCTTGATGACCAGTCAAAGGAGGCTCAAACAATCTCAAATTCTCAACATTAACGACAGACTAAATTTTCCTATGAGGCAAATCTAGCTTGAATGCTTTTGTACCAAAATTTTCCAGAATTTTAAATGGACCATAATGGATTGGTTTTAGCATTTTACCTTCCACTTGCAATATTTCCTTGCTTATTTACAACCAAACTTCATCACCAACTTGGAATTTGTGATTAACCAGATGTTTGTCATGCCTTGCCTTGTAGATGCTTTGACTCTTTTCAAGTTTCTCTTTCATTGTGTGATGTACCAACTGAATGTGGTCAATGAAATTTATTTCTTTATCTATGTCACTATGTCCATCTATAGCAACATATTTCTCAAAGACAAAGTCCAATGGTGATCTTGGAAAGTAACCAAAACATGCCTCAAATGGTGATGTATTTATGGAAGAGTGTTTTTCCTAGTTGTATGCATGTTGTATGTAGTGTAATTGTTCATCCCAAAACTTGGGATGCTTGCTGCAATAGCCTCTTATAACATGAATAACAGTTCTATTCACCACATCTGTTTGACCATCTGTTTGTGGATGAAATGTTGTACTTTTCTTTAACTTTGTATCCATCATGTCCCATAATTTTGACCAAAAATTCCCAACAAATCAAGAATCTCGATCACTTACAATAGAAGTAGGAAGACCAAAATGGATCCATACATTTCGAAAGAAAATATTAGTGGTTTTTTCAGCTGTAATATTTTTCTTACATGCCATCAAAATACACGTTTTTCTGAACCTATCTATCATAACATACAAATAATCATGACCTTTCCTTGACATAGGAAGGCCTCCTACAAAATCCATTGAGATGCTCTCCCAAGGATGAGAAGAAAGTGAAAGTGGTGTGTACAAACCAAGCTTCCTATTGCTAGGCTTACTTGTTTCACATAAATAACATCCTCTAATAAAATGAGAAACACTTTCATTCATGTGTGGCCAATAACGATACCTTTGGAGATGCGCTATTGTCTTGCCTACACCAAAATGTCTTGCAATAAATGATGTGTGTGCCTCCATTATGATATTTTTTCTTTCTCCCTGTGGTATACATAACGTGCCCAAGTGATACAAAAAACTGTTATGCACATGATAATCTAACTCTTCACTTTGGTTTCCCTTACTCAAGTTCTCATACACATCTTGAAAATCACAATCATTCACATATTTTTCAATGTAACTTTCGTGCATAATATACTGTGCTTGAGAATAATAACTGAATTTACAATAGGCCTAGAGAGAATATCAACTATCTTATTGTAGATTCCTTTTTTTTACCTGATAACCAAGTGAATTTTTTGTAGAAAACCCATCTACCTAAAATGTCTTGATTGCTGTAACTTTTAGTGTGATTGTAAGTACTGAAATGGCTGATGGTCGGTATGGATAATGGTCTCTTTCCCCATCAAGTAATGCTTCAATTTATTTAAACTTTGTACCAATGCATATAAATCTTTATCATAGGTAGGATATTTAATCACAACTCCATTAAAATTTTTAGAATGAAATGATATAAGCTTACCATGCTGAATGAGCACTACTCCCATAGCATAATCACTTGCATTTGTTTAGATCTCATATGGATATCTAAGATCTAGAATTGCTAGAATCAGTGTTGAACTTATCTTTTTATTTAAAGTGTAAAATGCTTTCTACTGTAAATATACCCAATGGAAGACTTTCTTTATGCTTGTCAAAGCATGTAACAGAGCTGCAATGAAAGAAAAATTAGAAATGAATTTCCTCCAATACTATGTTGCCCCTAAAAAGCTTCTTACCTCCGTAAGTTTATATGGCTTGCGAAAATTAAAAATGACTTCAAATTTGTAAGGATCAATCTTCAACTCACCTCCTCCAACAATGTGTCCCAAATATACCAATTAAGTCTTACTAAATTCACACTTTGACATCTTAAGAAACAATTTCTCTTTTCTCAAAACATCAAGTACCTTGTTCTCTTTTCTCAAAACAATTTCTGAATATGAGTATGTTATCTAAGTAAAAAATGACAAATTCATCTAGAAATGGTCTAATTACATCATTCATTACTCTCATGAAAGTAGCTGGTGCATTTGTTGAGCCAAATGGAATAACTAACCACTCATATAATCCTTGTCTAGTCTTGAAAGCGGTTTTCCAAATGTCTTCTTCAGCTATCGTGACTTGATGATAACCACTTCTCAAATATAACTTAGTGAAATAATTTTCATGCTTTAACTGATCAATAAAATCATCAATGCATGGGAGTGGGTAGTGATTCTTTACCGTGATTTTTTTCAGTGCATGGAAATCGATACACATGCTCCAAGTCCCGTCCTTCTTTGGAACCAAAACTATTGGAGAACACATGGCGATGTAGAGGGGCATATGATACCTTTATTCAACAAATATTGGATTTGATTCTTGATTTCCAAACTTTCCATAATTTACATGCAATATATACCAATATTTGGAAGTGGAACATCCTGCTGCATCTGAATCTCAAGCATAATTCCCCACTTGGGTGGTAACCCCTTTGGTTCTTGAAACATCTCGCCATGCTAACTTAACACATAAAACAAATCATATTTCCATCTGTCATCACATCCTTCAAAAGATTCATAGTTAACATATTCGTTTTTCTTGATCATGAGAAGAACAAAATTTTTACTTGCATTTACTAGCCTCTTCATTTTCCCTGCATTAACTAAAGAGATATTCAGTTTCTTGCAATGATCTCTCACAATATAATGTACTCCATATTTTATCAAATGATATTTTCTCTCATGACGGTATAATATTTCTTTCCTGTCATACAAATATGGACTACCCAAGATAATCTCTGAAATGTCAAGTGGAACCACATCTAACTCAACTTCATTGAAAAAGTTTGCAGTAATAGCAAATATGAAAATACATTTCCTTGACACCTGTAATTGGCATTATTAAATATCCAACACAAAGGGTATGGCTTATGATGAGGTACAGTTTCAAGGTTTATTTTTTTAACTAAGTCTTCTGAAAAAAGGTTTTCTTGTGACCCTGTATCAAACAATGCATCAATCTTTGTATGATTAGAAATTACTCTGACATGGAATAATTATATCCTTGTATCTTCATTTGAAGTGTTTTTGTGACTGTTTGAGGTGCTAGAAGTTGCTATAGCTTCCTTTGCTTTGTTAACCATGGCAACTATCTTGGTTTCATCTCCTGAATCGGATCCAATATTTTTTTGTGTGGTGCCAGTCATCTTTTGTTTCCCTTTCTTATTCGGTTTCTTTGGCCTTAGTTTGGGATGTAGTTTCCAACAATGGGCTTAATCATGCCCCTCTTTGGAACAATGTTTGCATGTAATTTTGCTCCCCTTATTTCTTAACACTTGCATTCTTCTTTCCCTTCCATTTTCCTCCTTTCTCTTTTCCCTTACCCTTGAATGACTTCTTCTTACTACCTTCTTCAAAAAAAAAGTTACCCCTTGCTTCAAGATGTGTGGTTTGCACACATAATTCATCTAAGTTATTTAGGTTAAACATGAGAATTGTGTGTTTTAAGTAGGAATTTATACCTCCTATATACTTCAAGAGTGTATCTTCTAAATTTAAGTCTACTCCAAGTAATAAAGCCCTTTTCCTAAACTCTTGTGTATACTCTTGGACACTTTGACCTCTGAGAAGTCTAAATTTCTACCAAATCATTATTGCTTTCTGCATATAGGCTAATGGATAAAATTGTCTTTTAGTGTCGAAATGAATTCGACCCAAGAAATGGAAATTTTACCATGGATTCGCATTTCCTCTTGTCTCTTTGCCTCCCACCAAACTAGTGCTGGTCCTTCTAGCCTTAATGAAGCCAACTGGATTTTGATATCATCTTCTTGTAGATTCTGAATTCTACAGTAAAATTCCAATTGATGAATCCAATTGTCTAGTATTTTAGCATTAAATTCTCCATTATATGTAGAAAGTTCAAATTTTATGTCCAACTTGAGTAATGAAGTCTTTCCTTTTGGGATCTTGGAATAAGTATGGGTATGTGTTTTTGTAGTGGATGTAGAAGATGAAGATGGTGATGAGGATGATGATGATGATGGTGGTGGAGAGGGAGGTGGTTTTCCTCCACTTCCTTTAGAGCTTCTCTCTTCTTCATTTTTATTGTTTGAATATTCTTCTCTATGAGGGTGTTTTGAACCTTGTCTAGTTTCCTTTGCCATAAAAGCTTCATACATAACTTTTACCATCCTTTACATTTCTTTGAATTCCCTCTTGACATCCTCTTCTTCAGAATGTTCATGAGTTCCTTCATGGCCTGACATTTACGCTGTAGATTCAAGCTCAATCTCTGCAACTTGTATCTCTTCAATCACCTCAGTGTTTTGTGCAATTAATTCCTCTTGTTCTTCAAGTGTTTCCTTGAGTGGTCCTTTAGGGTACGATGATGCCTTCTAAGCCCTCTTCCTTCTTTTCCTAACTTCTGGACTAGCTATCAGTAGCTTCCCTTCTCCTCTCTGCAATCTCAATCTTGTAAGCATCAATAAATTTTCACTCTTAAAAACCCTTCAAGTAAAACGTGCAAGCAACCTTGTGCCCTGATACCAAATTGATCTGAAAGTGAATGCTAGTTACTGCTATGCTAGTTTCATATTAGATATAAAATTTTCTTTTCTTTTTTTTACTTATCCTCATAGGTTTTTTAATGAGCATGTGATTGTCAAACAGTGTACTTATTGAAATTATGATTTTATCATAAGCTTAGAAAGCATAATTTAAATGAAATAACAAAAGCAATATCAAACACGAAAAACACACATAATAGAGCTTAACACACATAAGAGAGCTTAACACAAATAATTTTTATAAAGGAGTTCGCCCCTCCTGGGCTACATCTCCTTGGTCCAACTTCATAGTGTGGGACTTTGTATTAGCTTCAACTGTGCTCAAATTGTTGTTACAAGATTTAGAACCTCTAGGAACCTATTCTAATTAGTTTAAAACATCATAATCTCCCAAAAATGACTATTTGTTTGATGATTTTGGACTCTGGATGCTCTGGAAATGACCCCAACACCTGGTGGCCTTAGCCTTCAAAAATATTCAAATGCACAAAACACCTGTAGATGACCTTTTCTACCTCTGCTTCAATGAGTTCCCAGCATGCCAATCATCCTAGAATGACTCTTTCTGAGATCTTTTTGGGAAAAAATTTGTTGAGTTATGACCAAAACTGCTTTTGCCCCAATTTCTCCTCTAAAACTGGAGGAACTGCTAGTTAACTTTCCAAAATTAGAAATCTTCCATAAATGGCACACCCTCCTAAAATCTCGCCAACATAATCCGAGATTAATTAACGGATAAGCATGTTCTATCTTTAAGATAAGTTGTTTTTAATGTGATAAACACATTTAGCACTAATCATGCTTTAACATGGTAAAACCACGTTTAAACATTAATTAAATGCAATTAAATTTTCATCGGTTCATTGGGATAAGAACTTGGTTCTCGTTTCTCCCATTATGCAGAAGGGGCTGACCCCCTCCAACCCCCAACTTTCGGGCGTGTAAACTTTAAATTAGCATGGTGATTATAGTGGTTAAGATCCACTGTGTAGTAGAGCTAGTAACGAGCTTGGCTAGCGGGCGGAAGGTCATGGGTTCAACCCCCACTCCACCATATAAATTTTACACAGATTTATAATAAGCATCCTATGCCAACTTGGAGCTTGCCTCCACTTTAATCCTATGCCAACCTGGTTAGAGGATCCTCCAAATCTAGTTGAACTCCGCCGATGTGGGTTTTAAAACTTTAGGATATATATATTCCCACAATTAGACCTTAGTCCAAACCTATAATGTGCATGATAATTCGTCCCAAAGGTTGGAGAGGGCCCACCAGAGAGGACATGTGGTGCCCTCTGGTTGGGTTGTACTCCAACCTTAAAATATTTCAAATTCCAGCTTAGTAAGAATATTGGAGGTTATTGAACAATTTCTCTCTTCACTAACCCATCTAACGAATCTGAAGATGACACTTTTCACAGTGCCACTCACTCCAATCTGGAGAATATTCCTTGCAATGCTAACTATACCTACCACATCATCCATGTACCTATTATGCTTCTTTTTTGCCTATTTTGGAAAATGAACAACAGACGATAACTCAGTCATACGAACTCAGATTTTGATGAAACAAGTTGTGTTAGAATCCTCGCAACGAAATTTATGTGGTCATTCTGGTTCAAATAAATTTTGAATACTTTCAAATTTTAGCTAAAACTTAAGCCTTAGATCATAGGTATGCCTCCCCCATCTCATTTGAGAATAGGTACTCACTCATAAAAGATACTTTTTGCACCTGTAAGTCTCACCTCCTCAGGGTCTTGTCCTCTCTCATTTCAGTCCGTCTTATATTTATCTCTCTCTGACTCCCCTTAAGTGCCTAGTGATTGTGTTCTTACAATGTACTTCGGTCATACGATTAGCTCCTAACGCTCACATGTTGGGGGGGAATCTGTTACACCAATGTTTGGTCATCTAACCTGTTACTATTAGTGGACTAAAGTACACCATGTAAGACCAGTTTTACCATAGTAAAATTACTTTCAATATGAAAAATAATTTAATAAACCATAGTTTATTAAGCTATTTCTGGTCTAAAAAGGAAACCTCGTGAGGAATAATTAAATAATTCCCTATTTGTTTGATTTTCCTCTAGGCATAGTTAACTAAACCAATGTTTAACTAATATTCCTAGTCATATATAACCCAAGGCATGAGAATTAATTAGATAATCATTATTTATCTTAGTATTCTCTAGGAATAATTATTTAATAATATTCCTTGTTAAATTTGACTAAATAATTTATAAATAATTGAATAAATCATTATTTATTTAATTATTCCTTAACCTCATCCTTGAAATAATAAATAAATCGTCTATTTTTTTATTATTTGTGAATAAAGGGATTTAACCAATTCAAAATTCCTTTTCCCTCCACCAAAATTAATAAAATATTCCAAGTAAGTTGGATCTAGATTTGGTTAATAATATTTTAATATACACCAATATCTATACGAACTCAATATTTTGTTATAAATTGAAGGGTTTTCCATTCATTCACTACCTTTTGTTTCCTGGAGATCACCTTTTGATCTATACTTTTGGTCTGACTTTGATCCTCCATCATTGTCATATTTTTTTTACTTTTGCTTGTGAGCTCCCTTTGAGTTCCATTTTGTCTGGGTTTTCTGCACCATCAAGAGAGAGCGATATTGGATTTGAAGCACTAAGGACATAAAATAACCCATCCCATTGAGGGGGACTAGTCAGATATTTCCGTGTTCCCTTCCCAAGTGTCATAATACAAAAAATTCTTTATAAATTATTTTCTTGTCTGTTAGATGAATGGAGCAACTCTTGTTTATTTTTTTTTGTTTAATGTCTTTAATGCATAGATCTGGTTTTCCTAGCATTTATTCTGATCACCTACTGCAGATCTAAGGAAATTGACGGCCATATTTTATGTTAGCGTTGTTTGTTATGCACAAATAAAGTGAGATTTTTTCTTACGCTTGCGATTAGAATGCACACTAACAATATGATCAGAAGGAGGCTCCAAAATTCAAGTGTAGGAAAAAATTGGAGGGTGTTTGTCATAACAGTAACACTTCCCTAACGATATACCTAGATTACCTCTGCATAGAGAGGTATATTTTTCCATTGAGTTGAAGTGAGGAGTAGTGTTAGCGTCCAAGTCTCCATCATAGTATGAGCACTCCTAATTTGGTTGAATTAATGTTACAACTAAAAGAGATGATTGAAAAGGGTTATATAAGACCGAGTTTGTCCCCATTGGGAGAAAAAAAATTGCTTGTGAAGAAAAATAATGGCAGATTTATACTATGCATTGACTATATGTAGTTGAATGAGGTGACAATAAAAAAATATATATCTCCATGAATTGATGATCTATTTTATCACCTAAGAGGATTAGAAATCTTCTCCAAGATTGATTTAAGGTTAGGATACCTATTGGAGAGGGTCCCCTAGGGTGCATTTTTGGGTTAGTTTTGTCTAAGTTTTGTTATACGTGCTACACGCAAGTAGTCAAAGGGGATTTGGGGCCGGTCAAAATCCCTTAATCATTGTAATGGGTTTAAAGGAAAGAAGCATGAGTCTCAAACCATGGTATGTGCACGTATATGATAGTATAAATATGTAAGGATTGAGTTGAGTAGAGAAAATTTGATATATTATGATGTGATGTTTTGATTAATGCTCTGATCTAAGTTTGGGTTGGTCTGGGTAGAAAGGCTCCTGCCGACTATGTGCATGGAGACCAATGTCTTGGTTATGTGTGGAATTTTTTAGATGTGTGCATAGAAGGATTGAATGTACTGAATTGTGTGTCTTAATAAATAAGGCATATTTGGCAAACCTGGATTCTTATATGATTTTCTTATCTGTTATTTGATTCAAGATATGAACATGTTCTACGTTGTGTATTTACTTCTATTAATGGTTAATTTCTTTTGTGCGTAAATATTAATTAATGTTAGCTAAATAGATATTATTTAAGCATATTTAATTACTGTGCACAAAATATATTGAATTATTCTCTGATAATGTGTGGAAAGGATTTCTCTATTGAATGTGCATGCGTGAATCTGTTGTATTATTTGCACTAAGTTTGATTAGGGTCACTACATCAAAAGCTTCCTCATGGTGCAAAAACCTACTTCCAACGCCCCCCCATACCTCTTTCGGTGAGACGTTCATCTGCGCAAGCAGATCATTACAGAAAGGGCCAGTAGTTGGAGGGTTTTGTCAATTGCACAATAAATTTGAACCTGGGTCAGAACCCCTTAAGAAAAAAAATGGTTTTGTTAGCCTAAGGAAGCCATGCATCTCTCACAGAATCTTGATGGCACCCTCAAAAGCCTCCAGCAAACGCAACAAAGCATCAATTTGGCAGTTGAGGGGTCAATAACAAAAAAATTGGTTGATGAAGCACATAGTGTTGTTGCACAGAGCATTGAAGTCATCCTGCCACTCTGGAGCTCCGTTGAAGCACTGAATGTGAAGATGAAGGAAATCACCCTGCAGTGACTTGAGACAAATCACGAGATTGTGTTGGGGGCTTGTTGGAGTGGGGTCACTTGGGGTGCATTTTTTGGTTAGTTTTGTCTAATTTTTGTTATACACACTGCGCACAAGTAGTCAAAGGGGCTTTGGGGTGGGTCAAATTCCCTTAATCATTATAATGGGTTTAAAGGGAAAAACCATGAGTCTCAAACCATAGTTTAAGACCACGGTATGTGTGCTTCTATGATAGTTTAAATATGTAAGGATTTAGTTGAGTAAAGAAAATTTATATCTTATGATGTGATGTTTTGATTAATTTTTTGGGTTGGTATTTGTAGAAAGGCTCCTTCTGGCTGTGTGCATGGAGACCTAAGTCTCAACTGTGTAGAGACTCTTCTCATTGTGTCTGCAGAAGGATTGAATGTACTGAATTGTGTATCTCTTAATAAAGAAAGATTTTTTGGCGAATGTGGATTTTTATGTGATTTTCTTATCTTTTATTTTCTTTTAGATATGAATATATTTTGTGTTGTATATTTACTTATGTTAATGGTTAATTTATTCTGTGTGTGAACATTATTTTATGTTAGATGAATAGATTTGATTGAAGTATACTTAATTACTGTGCGCAAAATATATTGAAGTATTCCTTGATAATCTAGGGAAGGGCTTGATTTGTTGACTGTGCATGCGCGAATTTGTTGTATTATTTGCACTAATTCTGATTAGGGCCACTACATCGAAAGCTTCCTCAGGGTGTGGAAACCTAGTTCCATCACCCCTCCATACTACTTCAGGTGAGACTTTGATCTCGGCAAGAATATCATTGCCGAAAGAGCTAGTGGTTGGACAGTTTTGTTGGATCCGCGATACCTATGAACCTGGGTCAAGACCCCTTAATCCAACAATAACATTAAGTGGACATCAAGGATGAAGGAATCTATAAAACATCCTTTAAAACAAGGTATTTGCACAAGAAGTTTGTGGTGGTGACCTTTGGGCTTACTAGTTTCCCTACAACTTTCATTTTCTTAATGAACAATGCGTTGTGTCCATACTTAGATAAGACTGGGATATTGTTCGTTCATGAAATTTTGGTTTATTCCAAGACCAGGGAGGAACATGAAGAGCATCTAGCCGCAAGTTTTGAGCTAAATTAGTTGTTAACCTATAAACCGGTACTAAGAATAACAAACTCTAAAAATGATTTGATTATATACATGGATGCCTGTAAGGAGGGAATTTACGGTCTTATATGGTTGGCTATGCTCATAGTGTTTGATTTTGAGATAAAATATATTAAACAAATGGAGAATAGAGTGGCTAACATAGTATAAGAGTAAAAAAAAATCATATAGAAACCATAAGTTCTTATGGGACTAATATTTGAATAAAATATCAAAAAAATTAGGAAGCAAGACAAAAAGTAACTTCAATTAAAGGATAGGCTACAACAAGGCTCTCAAGGAAATGAAGGAAATGACTATTTTCTTCTAGAAACGGGGTTGATTAAATTCAAAAATAGAATTTATATCCCAAATATTAACGACTTGGAGAAACTCATATTAAGAGAGTTTCATGTGAATCCATTTTCTAGCCATCTCGGATATCAAAAGACACTAACATCCATTAAGAAATTTCATTGGTGAAATTTTTTGAGAAGGGAGGTGGTTGATTTTATATCCAAGGGTATACAGTTCCAACAATTTAAGGTTGAGTGCAAGCACCCAACCGGCTTATTGCAACCCGTTCCCTTTCTAGAATGGAAGTGGGAAGTGATTTCAATGGAATTTATTACAAGGGCTGCCAAAGAATCCAAAACAACATGATGAAATCATGGTAGTGGTTGACAAGTTGAGCAAAGAGGTTCACGTCATGGATTTTCAATCCATAAATTTATCTAGTGAGGTGGCTCGAGTTTTCGTAAAGGAGATTGTGAGACTACATGGAGTTCCCAAGAAAATAAGCTTGGATTAAGATTTCAAGTTCACTTCAAGGTTTTGGAAATAATTGTTTGCAAACTTGGGAATAAATTTGGATTTCAGCACATCATATCACCCTCATATTCATGGGAAAACATGGAGGATAAACAAAATTATTGAGGACATGCTAAGAATGTATGTAATGCATCAACTAAGGAAGTGGGAAGAATACCTTCCACTTGTAGAATTTTCATATAATAAAGGGTATCATGAATCGTTGAAAATGAGCCCATTTGAAGCATTGTACAGAAGGAGTTGTCACACCCCTATCAACTAGAGTGATATATTGAACGAGGTTATTATTAGGCTTGATATGTTGAAGAAAACGGAACAAAAAATCCACTAGAATTAATTTATAGGTGGCACATGGTAGAAAAAATATCTATGTAAACCAATATAGAGTGCATAAGGAATTCGAAGTTGGGGAGCATGTGTACGCATGAGTTAAACCCAAGACTAGCTCCTTGAAAATTGGGTCACATGCCAAGTTGGCACCATAATTTTGTGGACCATTTTAAGTGCTTGAAAGGATAGGGAAAGTAGCTAATACGCTGGCCTTGCCACTATCATTGAAATTTCGTGATTTTTTCCATGTTTCATTGTTTATAACATATATACAAGATGTTATTAATGTCATTAACTGGTTTGTCTTGTAGGTAGATCTAGAGGGAGAGTTCCAACCAAAACTTCTATGCATTTTGGGTTGAAGGAAACTTACGCTCTAGAATCAAGACATAGAGCAAGACAAATTACATTGGAGTATCTTTAAGCAAGAAGAATCCCTATGGGAGATAGATTACCAAATTTAGGAAGAATATATTTTTCTTTAGTTAAGGAAAATGTAAATAAATTTTGTAAATATTTTATAGAGTTTTGTATATAAAGCTCCAATTCTCTTATGCTTGGTTTTAAAGCATGTTATTTATTTGTGTTAGGTTATATAGCACCAAGGATTGTCTTCCTCCAAGGGCGATGGGTTTGTGAAAACCATAGGCTAATTCCCCCTCATCATAAATAATCCATGCATTTTTATTACAATTAAAAAATAATGGCACTAATAATTGTGGGATGGATTCCAGAGTTTGAGGAGCGAGGTTTCTTGGGATTTAAAACAGGCTTGAATTTTTTTTGATATCCATTGAAGTTTGGATGGTGTGCCTTAAATGGGTTGGCTTTTAAAATTAATTTATCTGAAGAATAAGGACAGTAGATCGTACCTTCCATGGGTAAATCTGTGAGGCGAAAAAGACGAAATTGAATGAGAGATGGGTTGTACCAATAGATGAGAGATAAATATGTCAACCAAAAAGAAGTGGGGAGAAAGGAGGCATTGAAACAAAACTTTTCCTCCACCAATCAAACCCAACATATCCATCATCAACAAGAAGGAAGGTATGGCATCATTGTTAGTACATGCCATAGAATATGGTTATAATGGCGTGAGAATATAAGGCATCGTTGATGAAGAGGAGATCATAGACGAGAGAATGAAGATGTGTGTGGGAGAAAGAGAGAAAACTGATCCTTAGAAGATAAAAATCAAATTCTGATGTAGAAATATACCAATGAGAATGTAGGGGAAAGCAACTGAGAAACAAGGATAGAAGATAAATTGATGATACTAATAGAGTGTAGCGAATAAGAGAAACTATTTGGTTAAGAATTAGGAGGTAGAAGGATATCTCTTGGGTGAGGACAATAGTCTCTATACTCCCTGTAAGTCTAAAGGTTGGAGATGGTTGGCACCACAGTTTTGTGGACCATTTTAAGTGCTTTAAAGGATCGGGAAAGTAGCCAATAGTCCGGTCATGCCACCATCAGTGAAATTTCTTGATTTTTTCCATGTTACATTTATTAAAATATATGTAGAGGATTTTAATCATGTCATTAATTGGTTTTTGTTATAGGTATATCTAGAGGGAGAGTTCCAACCAGAACCTCTATGCATTTTGGCTCGAAGGAAACTCACGCTCCACAATCGAGCAATAGAGAGA
This sequence comes from Pinus albicaulis, assembly GCA_034641835.2. Taxonomy (NCBI): domain Eukaryota; kingdom Viridiplantae; phylum Streptophyta; class Pinopsida; order Pinales; family Pinaceae; genus Pinus; species Pinus albicaulis. The sequence goes on along the minus strand of JAXQQM020085487.1, from coordinate 165,209 downwards.
GCCAAAGTATAGTGGAGGAACTTTAGGCTATGGCAAGTGAGGTGGGAAATAGATGACTAGATTTAGGAAGGATACATTTTTTTTCCAGTCGAGGAAAATTTAAATAAATTTTGTAAATATTATATAGAGTTGTGTATATAAATCTCCAATTCTATTGTGATTGGTTTTAAAGCAAGTTATTGCTTTGTGTTTGATTGTAGAACACCGAGGATGGTTTTCCTCCAAGGGGGATGGGTTTGTGACAACACTAGGATAATTTTACCTCATTATAAATAATTCATGCATTTTGATTATAATTAAAAAAGTGGCACTAAGAATTGGGGGATGGATTCCAGAGTTTGAGAAGGGAGGTTTCTTGGGATTTAAAATAGGCTTGAATTTTTTGTGATATCCATTGAAGGTTGCATGGCATGCCTTAAATGGATATTTCTTTTTAAATTAATTTATTTTAAGAAGAAGTACAAGAGACCAGACTTTCCTTGGGTAAATATGCAACGTGAAAAGGACAAAATTGAATGAGAGATGGGTTGCACCAACAGAGGATGGATAAAGAAGTCAACCAAAAATAAGTGGGGAGAAATGAGGTATTGAAACAAAGTGTTTCCTCCACAAATAAAAAAAAATAGATACATTATGAACAAGAAGGATGGTATGACATCATTATTAGAACATGAAATAGAAGATGGTTATAATGGCTTGAGGAAAATACAAGGCATCGTCGAGGAAGAGGAGATCACACATGAGAGAATGAAGAAGTGTGTGGGGGAAAAAGAGAACTATGATGCTTAGAAGTGAAAGATAAAATTATGATGCAGAAATACACCAAGGAGAATGTAGGGGAAAGTGATTGAGAAGGAAGGGTTAAGATAGATTGATGATACTAATAGAGTGAAGCGAATAACAAAGACATTTTGGTTGAGCATTAGGAGGTAGAAGGATAACTCTCGTGTGAGGAAAATGGTCTCTATACTCCACACAAGTCTGGAGGTTGGAGATGGTTTTCTCTAGATCCCCTTGACCTCTTCGATGGAGGGTTGCTCTTTTTATTCATGGTAGGATAATTCTTTAGCTTCCCTTTGTTTTTTTCAAAGTTTCTTTGTTATAGAGAGCTATGGATTCCCTTGTTTCTTGGATGGTGGAGGCACAACCTTTGGATTCCATTAATACATAGTGGCTAGGGACACAACCTCTGTATTCCCTTATTTATTGGAGGGTTGAGGCATAATCTCGAGATTCACTTACTGCATAGAGGGTGGAGACGTAGGCCATGGATTCCCTTGTTTATTAAACGGTGGAGGCACAACCTTTGGATTCCCTTATTGTCAATTAGAGGTTTTAGGAATAAACATTGGATTACCTTATTTCTAAGAAGGTTGAGGCACAAACTTGGAATTCCCTTGTTTATTAGATGGTGGGGAAGCAACCTTTGGATTCACTTGTTGCTTAGAGGGTGGAGGCACAACCTCTAGATCCCCTTGTTGATTACTGGGTGGAAGCATGTATTTTGGATTCCACATTTGACATTGAATGATGGATTTGGAATAACTATGGATTCCTGGCATTTTAACGTCGAAAATATGGTCGTTAATTTGTTGCGTTGTAGTACTGCCCAATCGTTTAATTGTCAATCTGAGGATCGCAGAATTGCAAAACTCACTCGAAATATATGTAGGACTACGGTGTGATTAATATAATCTAAATCACTTGATTGAAATTAAATAGCATGGAATTAATTAAATTAAGAAAGAAGGAAGTTGCATAAAAAAAACAACATATGAAAAGCAATGAAACAAGATTTGTGAGCTCACAATAACAACGAAAGAATCACATCACACTATGAAAAATGAACAACATAACAATGAAATATTACAAAATTATTATTCAAAACATAACTCACTCTCTAATAATCATAACCTAATTACCACTAATAATTACTTCCTCTCCTTTCACCTAATCTCTACTTAAGAAAATCCTCAAGAATGGCTTATTGAATGCATCCTAGAATTAATTTCTCATGAAGAGAGAGCACTCACTTTTATACAAGAATTTTCTTTGAAAAGGAGATAAGTATCTCATAATTACATATCCACTATTCTCTCAACCATATTCCATTATTACAAAATATGATCCCTTTAAATCGTCATACATATCTATCATAAATCTTTGGATAAGGTATGTTACCCAAATCTCCATGATTTTCTCCTTTGAATAAGCTTTGAATATTTATCTCCTTGAAATGGTGGAGGAGATATTCGAGAATTATTTTGAATTAATCCTTCACATATTCCTACAAAGCACAAAGCTTATCCATACTTGAGATATTAATGAAAAGCATATTAATTTTCTAATATTTAATCATTAATTCACTTAAAATACTAAAATGAATAAAGTGGAAAATAATAAGGAAATACCCAAGTATATGTATGGAAATGGTGTGATGAAGGGTTAATAGGAAAATGAAATGTAAGGAAAAGGTGGATGAAAATGGGACCTTTCTGAGGCCCAACATACTCCCCAACTGAACTTGTTGCATGTCACCATGCAACCGTGTAAGGATCTTCTTAAGAATTTTTGGCATTCGATCTGTGGCTTTGAATAATGATGTTTTTCTAAAAGGGAATATTTCCAAGATGTGAAATACATGAGTACCAACTCAGCCGATATTTCTTATGGTTGGTTCTTCTGTAAAAACCATGAATGTAAAGAATGTCGGTTCTTGTGTTGATCAACATCCATTTCATTTGTATTCTTGTTGTAATAATAATTTTAACCATACATTCACTGGAAATGATAATAAATTAATGTGTATAAGAAATATTTTTTTAGACGCAGGAATCATGCCAACATGTGTATCTATGTGTATGCAACAAAGTACAATAAAAGTATCATTGGAAAAGAAATGTTGGTGGACAGGTAATGAGATGAAAAATGGAACAATGAGATGGTAATGAATGAAAAATGGAATGAAATATTGGCAACGAATATAGATGTTGGTAATGAATATAGTTCCCTCCCCCCTCCCCCCAAACTGAACTTGTTGCATGTATGCATGCAATTGGGCATAGGTTATAAAAGGGAAAATGGAGGAGGGTGAGGGAATTTTCCAAAGTTATCTAGTTTTAGTAGTTAAGGAATTACATGATTAAAGGTTAGAAAACTACATACCTCCAATTACCCAAGAGTGATGATGAACTATGCAATAGGAATACTGCTGATGTTGGTGCTGGATCACAGTTGATGTCACTATTGAAAGATTAGATAAATGTAACTGGGAATGCTGCTATGGTGGTAATGGGATCATGGGAGATATCACTGCTGCAAGATCAGACAGATGTAACTGTGAATGCGGCTATGGTTGAGACTGGATCATGAGAAGTGAAGGAATCTGAATTGCTGTTGTTGAAGCATGGAAAATGTGGAAGGCAGAAAGTGGAATTATAGTACTATGATATGGCTGAAGTCATGTTGTTGTAACTACTCATGGAGTCATGCAAAGGAATGTATAGTATTCACCCGCTACGAAACTCGATGGCACAAATCCAATCATGCAAATGAATGTATCAATGTAGAGCATGAAGGGAAATCATTAGATTACCGACCATTGACGAAATTTGTTAACCAGTGTGAGGTAACTCACCATTAATGTCAATGAGTGCCAAGGTACTGGAGTACATCTCGCAAAGTGCAAATGGATGTGTTGAGGTTGAGCCACTTGCAAGATCTGACAATCAAGGGACATTAATGTATTGCCATGATTATCAGCGGGTAAAATTTCCATTAAGGCATGCAAGCGTCCAGGTACTCAAAGGGAACTATACTCTATATCCTAGATAAGGTGCTGAGTTGGATGGGGCAAGACTTGTTGAAAGGTGGGCCTTAAGGAATCCCACATCAGTCAATGTGAGTTTAACAAAAAGATTGGTCGCAATATAAATGAAAAGATCTCAGAATCAGGTAGTATATATGGTAGGAAAATGTAATCATGGAAAGAGAGCTCAGGGTTTTATGGACAAGGGAAAATGAACTGAAAAATAAGAAGGAGATGATGTATGCAGTTTAGAAAAATAGGGATGTATGAAGTCATGGAGGATAACACAATGAGAAGTGGACTTCAAGTCAGGGATAATTAAGGCACTTGGAAGGAAAAATGTGACTAAACATATCATGACGCAAAAGGGTTTTTGTGTGCTAGAAAATGTCATGATATGTGCAATGAATAATTAGTGCCTCTAAGCTTCCAATAATGCATGTTTCATTGTCATTTCTGAAGAGCACTTCTTCATGAAACTGGATCGTTTGCACACCTGTAAAAACTTAGTACGAATCTTGGATGAAATTTGTGTGAACTTTGAAAAACATAAAATGTAGGAATGAGTATGAATGCTAGCAACCAAATAAAATGAAATGGATTTACCTATTTTCGTTGCACGAAAATTCCTTTTAAGTAACTCCAATAAACAAATTAGCATAAATCTTTTCGGGAATAATCAGATGTCCATTTACGATTTTTTTTTTTTTAAGATGGTATTATTATGGATTACTTGAAGGAGAAGAAAAAATAGAAGATTCCAAGTACAACGGTATTCTGTGTGTTGTGGTGACCCATTTATGATGGAAACTATAAAGAGATTACCTAAACTATAGATAGCAATAAGACCTGCTAACTAAATGAGTAGGTGGCTAAATACAAAAGCATAAACATATTGAACATAGTAAGATAAGGATCCTATTCAGAAGAATCTTGGGAAATAGAAAAGTGATGGATTTGAATATTCTCTGTGCCCAAATTCTTGAAATTGTTGTTCTTTCTCCTCTTGTAGAACCTCCCCCAGCTGAATTCTTTATATTTGGACGGTTTTTTCTCATTGCCAAAATCAGTTGCAGGTCCCATCATCACATAATGCACAGGAAAAAGAAAGAATGGGATAGATAATATTTCCTTCTTTTCATTCACAACCACCCTATGTTCTACACTCTCGTATTTGCCATTTCTCCAAACCTGCATGCAATCCCCAACATTGGTGACAAAGGAATCGGAGATAAGATTCACTCCAATCCATTCTCCATCCTTTCGCTTGACTTGCAGCCCCCGAATGTGATCCTGAGCAAGCACAGTGAGAGCCCTCGGGTCCTTGTGGAAAACCACCCCTCCAGGCAACTCTCGTATAGGGCATGGTGAATAATGATTCAACATCACAACGAAGTGTGTTCCTCAAACTTGGAATTGAAATAATCAGCAGGCAATCCCAAACTCTGAGCTATGAGTTCCAGCAATCTGAAAGCTAGATTCTCCACGACCTCTCCATATTTCTCACAGTCCTCCCTTAGGCCAGGTGGGTTTTGCGGCCAATGATTATCACCGTTCTATTCTCATCGGACTCGTGTTCAAAACTTAAAGGAACCCAAATTGCGTCTCAACCAGAAAAATTAAAAACCTCTTTCCAGTCCCTAACATTTTTTGTGAGCTCTGTTTCGTAATAGACCATTTTGTTATCCAAGTCTCTACTCACTTTGGATTTTTTCGTGGAAGGGGAGGGGAAAAAATTGGCTGCAAGAGTTGGGGGAGATGCTATGGTCGATGACTTGGAAGAATCCCCAGTCCCTACACGCTGTGTGTATTTGAGCGGCGAGGGAGTCCAAGGTGGAGGGGTGTGGTGGAGTAGTGGAGTTGAGAGGGGAAAGATCTATGAGGGGAATTTGATCATTGAGCGCGAATTCGCAGTGTTTGGAGTTTGGGAGATGCTCTGGAAATTGGATGAAGGCTGCATCGATGCCTAAATTGGCTTCAGATTGGATTTCTAAACCCATTTATTTTATTATATTTTCACTTTTTTGATGCTCTGTCGATCGTGCCTCCAAGAATTTATTGACTATGTCTCTGAATTCAGGTTGGGGAGATTCAAGTTCATTCCCAACTACTCCCAGAGGACAAGGTCTGAATTATTGGAGAATTAAAGCAGTTGGTCAAGACGGCCATGATAGGCGATGGAATCAACGGTGCACCAGCATTACCATAGCAGACATAGGAATACCCATGGTAGGTTAGGCCGTGGCCATGGAAACTTCAGACATAGCCCTCATGTCTAACGATATCAGGAAAATTGTAGCAACAGTGAAGATTGGCTGAAGGACATTGAGGAAAATATACATAAACGTTGCCATCTCCATCATGTGCCTATTGTTGCTACTGCTATTACAGTCGTTCTGGTCTGCCGACGGTATCAACCTCACATATATTTTGTTCCCAGGAATCATGATGACGAAGTCGGAGCTCCATGTGAGAGGGGAGAGTCATTAATGCTCGAATCTCTGCGTATCCTGGGCCGTTAGAGTTGACCAAAACCTATTTCCCTCTCCATCTTTACCTTGTGAGATTCTGATGAATCCTTTATAAATTGCTTGAAGATGTGCTAAAGATAGAACGATATTTATTGTGAATGGTCCAGATCCATCGGGTGGCAAGCATCCAACACACACGCGTCTTTAAGCCTTTGATTAAACATCGAAAAAGAAACCGCTTCTTCCTCATATTGAACAGCAAGAGAGAATTGTATTTGTAGAGAAAATACTCCGTCACTCAGGTATATCCGGTTGTTTCCTTCTTTACCTTGTGAGATTCCTCTGTTGAAGTTCACGAGTAGTGACGTAAAGATGGGTCCGCGCAAGTAGCATTCGTAACTGTCATTGAGTTCTTGTGCGATCTGATGGTGTATCATTGGCATCAACGTCTACTATACGATCGCATATTATGCTGGACAGAGAAAAGACATCCTTAAAACGCGAAAAGGTAATACCCAGTACTCCTCCATTCTTCTAGAACTACACGAAGTCACGACAACTACCTGCAATAACAACAAATGTTTATGACTCATCGTGTGTTGCGGTTCAAAGATTCATTGAAGAAAAAGAATGGGTCAAACATGGCCTCCGTTTTCTTCGCAACCTTTTCTGTCAGCACTAAACTTAAAATGCTTTATAGGTCTATATAAAGTTGTCTCTACGCACCGCTATATTTATTCATTCCACACTTTCTGCGAGTGCCAATTGCTTCCATGGAGATATGAAATATTTTCGCCTTCAGTCTTCTATTGTTTAATCAGCTTCCCAACCTTCATAATTCAAAAAAATAATCGCACAAATTGATTCGCTTGCACTGTAAATGATGATTATGGCCGAATATAACTCTCTCTGGTTTGTGTGTTTGTTTGTGCAGGTGCGAACGCCAATTTGTTCGTTGAATACATAGGCGCCTTGTTTGAAAAAGTGACATACTCAGACATGCACATCAATCTGGTCGTGGGATTTTTAGAATGGTTACTCTATAACAGTCTGCCTAAAATAGGTTTGCCATTCTTAGGCACGATCCACAGTTTGTTGAGGATAAATCTCTTCAACTATGCTATGTTGTTGAATTATAGAGCGAAACAGCTGAATATTTAGCAAAACGTTTTGGACCTTGCACCGCTTCATTGACAATATTCAAGAGGATGGCGTTGATAGTATTTGCGAACTGCTGTGACTGGTTGTAACTGCTGGCCTTAATAGATTTGTCGCTCCTCCATATCTTCTATTATGAACCGACCCTCCATATTACCTTCATAAGTAGCTTTCCATCCTTCTATGAAGCTCTCTCTCACACAAGTGCATTCTTGAGGAGACAACGTGGATGCCAAAGAATAATAAGTTGCTGTTGCTATTGGTTCAGTGATAGAAACTAACTTTGCCACACCGGTGAATCCATTCTCTTTAGATCCGTAATTGGGGTGGTAGCTTTCGAACAAAAAGGGATACTGCTCTTATTAATAGTGGAGGTACTGCGTTACCATAGGAAGATTGGTGTTCTCGAGTCAAGTAGAGGTGAGATGTTCAGGAGTCAAAATTTGGATCGGTTAAAAAAAGTTAAAGGAAGAATAAAAAAACCCTGAAAATTTTATTCAGCAAAATAATTTATGAGCAAATGGAACAAATCATAGACGAAGAATAAATTAGGAAAACAAAAATTATCATCAACTATTCTTTCCTGAAAACGCTAAAAATGTTAGAGGCATCCTACTTTCTGATCGTAGCTAGCACACTAAAGGTAGAGGAGAGCATACTTATTCTATTTAAAAAATGGTATTTATTGTTATCCCTACCTTTAAAAATTAGGAATACCTGTAATCAAATAGCCAATATAACCATCCATACAAGAATATTACCAATATGTTCATTATGAATTTTATAAATGAAAAATAAAAATATGGAAAAATAAATAAATCTAACTGCTGTAACTGCGAACTAATTAAGTAAAAACAAAAATAATAATCTAATCGAGTATTTACTTGGAACCATTATTTGATAAAGATTTAGTAAGCGTCATTTCCCTTGCTGTGATCATGTTGTAATTCTTTTTCATCTCCCTCGATCTCCTGTTCGGAGAATTGTTTGCCCTCATATGCATAATCTCTGGACATTGAATATTCATTCGTCGCTAGAGGAGTAATTAAGCTCTCTACTGCTGTCAGGATCTCCTATTCGTGGGAAGAGGAGATCCTGACTTTTACAAGGATATGAGTAAGTTGTTCCAAGCTTACATTCATCACAAAACTATTTTATATACATGGGTTAATTAATAGAGAGGTTCCTACAACACCCAAAACTAAAATCATAATCAAAGTAAACTAATTGCGTAAAAAACACAAATTGAAACAATTAAACACTCATACTGAAACATAATACAATTACTCTTTATAGTTGTAGAAAACACGCACTTGCAGAAACTGAAATTGCAAAAATTGAAATTCAATCTTTTCAGAAGATATGAACCAAGGAATGTTTTTATTTCAAGGCAATCGGAAAAATATATGCATGCGTAGAAAATACCACGACTAGAACTAGTGCACTTGCCAAAAAGTAGGTTGTTTGAGCAAGTATTTTACTTGCTAGTTACGTAGGTTCTTACCTCCCGTTTTCAATACCCCATTACATTATTTTACAGCGAGAAAGAAAAAAATGAAATTACTTAAAACCATATATTAGTGCGGTAATCCTATTTGACTTCGTTCCCCGGAAAAGGCGCCAAAATGTTGGGCGAAAATATGCTCGTTAATTTGGTGTTTTGTAGTACTGCCCAATCGTTTAATTATCAATCCGATGATCGGAGATTTGCGAAACTCACTTGAAATATATGTAGTACTGAGGTGTGATTAAGCTAATCTAAATCGATTGGTTGAAAGTAAATAGCATGAAATGAATTCAACTAACGAAGCAGGAAATTGCATAAAGAAAAACAACATATGAAGAGCAATGAGACAAGATCTGTGAGCTCACAATAACAACGAAAGGATCACATCACACTATGGCAAATGAGTAGCATAAAAACGAAATATTACAAACTCATTATTCAAATCATAACTTACTCTCTAATAATTATAACCGAATTACCACTAATAATAACTTCCTCTCCTTTCACCTAATCTCTACTTAAGAAAATTCTCAAGAATGACTTATTGAATCAATCGTAGAATTAATTTCTCATGAAGAGAGAGCACCCTCTTTTATACATAAATTTGCTTTGAAAAGGAGATAAGCCTCTCATAATTGCATATCCAATATTCTATCAACCATATTCCATTATTACAAAATATGATCCCATTAAATCCTCACACATATCTCTCATAAATCTTTGGATAAGATGTGTTACCCAAATCTTCATGATTTTCTCTTTTGAATAAGCTTTCAATATTTATCTCCTCGAAATGGTGGAGGAGATATTCAAGAAGTATTTTGAATTAATCCTTCACATATTCGTACAAATCTCAAAGCTCATCCATACTTGAGATATTAATGAAAATCATATTAATTTTATAATATTTAATCATTAATTCACTTAAAATACTAAAATGAATAAAGTGGAAAATAATAAGGAAACACCCTAGTATATGTATGGAAATGGCGTGATGAAGGGTTAATAGGATGATGAAATGTAAGGAAAGGTGGATGAAAATGGGACCTTTCTGAGGTCGAACACCTTCTTCGGTTGGAAGATTTGGTTTATTCCTTAATCTCTCATGCTCAACATCTACAATCTAGCACATGGGTGACTATTGCAAGAAATACTTGGGTACATTGTGTCTAATCTTAGGTGAAATTTCGAAGTCCCAACTTCAGTTACCAGGTTATTCGTTATAAGGTAAGTGTTCATCTAGTTGTATGCCCACAAATTTGTGATGTAAATTTTTATTGTGTATTTAGTGTATGATATGGCATTGAATATTTTTTCTTTCCTTTGTGATACTAAAGAGTGTTTTAAATTTTTTACATATCTATAATGGAGAATAATATGCCTAAAATATAAGTGATTTATATGAATGTTGGTTAAATTATTTAAATGTTATTGTAGATAAGAGGGATGTTGATTCCCTATGTAAATTTATGAGGAATGGTTGAGTTCCTACATATACATGAGAATTTAATCTTTGTCATGGGGAGATGGTAAGTCTCTATGTTTATTTCCCTAAATTGACCAATATTTAGCAAGCATGTATTATCGTTACTTCATTTATTTGCTTGGTATTGCCGGATTGTTAAAAAAAGTATAGGAATATCCTATTGTGACCTAAATATGAGTAAGATCCCTGTAAATCTAATGAAGTGTGTCCAATCACATGTCTATGTATCTTTCTCATTAAATATGCTATATTCAAGTGAAACAGATATACTCATGAGCACTTATCACAAAACTTAGTTGATTTTACAAGCACAAATGTTAATGGTATTCATGAACTTTTTTCATTGAGGAATTCAATGAAATCATGCAATTAATGTATGCTCAAGTTGAAGGGTTGGAATGCTTCTAAACAATGTTAACACCTAGGAGGAAACTCATAAAAATTTCTAAGTAAAAAACTTGAAAAACATGTCTAGATTGACATTGAGACATGCTAAGACAGAGTTTGGGCCTGTTGACCATGTTGGAAATTTTAGGATCCACAAGAAATTTAAACCTAGAGTCATTTAGTCGGTCGGGCCTATGATCAAGTCAGGGCTCAATATGGGGTTAGCCCTTGGTGAAGTTACTAGATCGAGTTAGTTTACAAGGTTGACTTTCATGTTGAGAAATTAATTTAGGGTCGATCTGGTCAAGGCCCAAAGCATATACATCCGAGAGAGACATTAGGTCAACCTCTAGGTCTGGGGTTGGTGGTCGAGCGCTTTGTTAAGTTTTATTGTGATGGGGAGTTATGGATAAGGTCAACCTCTGATTATTGATAAGAGTGTGCTTATCCACATTGACTTATATATGATGGAAAGTATGGTGTGAAAGGTGCCACATGGGTTAGCATGTGATTCCATGTGGAATCATTGATGATGTGGAAATGGTGGATTGTCATATCTTTGAAGGGTTATATATTTGGATTTCTGAGTCAGATTGAGGTAAAATTTATATTGCTAGAAATGTCTCGATGAGAAAAAAAATGATGTCACCCATTCTATGTTTTGAAAAAGTGGAAAATGGTTAGAAATTTTAGACCCCATTTTCATAACATGACATTGGATATTGGGTGAGGAAAGTAACTTCCTCCTTCTAACCTTAATTAGATCCAATGTTTCTAGGCGGTACATTACAAGAACCACATTTTTGTTGGCCATTTGAAGTACTTGAAATAATAGGGCTAGTAGCATATAAGCTAGTCTTTCTCCATCATTGAAAGTTGATGATGTTTTCCATGTTTCTTTGCTTCAAATATGTGTGCCATATTTTAACAATGTGATTGACTATTATGTGTTACAAGTATAACTAGAGGGATAATTATAGCTTAAACCTCTATTCATATTGAAATGGAGGAAACTCACGCTCTGGTATAAAGTAATAAAATATGTCAAGGTGCAGTGGAGGCACTTTGAGCTAGAGGAATATACATGGGAAATTACTAATCAGATGCAAGAAACATATCCTTTTTTTGCTTATTGAATGAAGCAAATGTAAATAAATTTGTAAATATATTGTACAGAGTTGTCTCTATAAAGCTTTAGATAAAAAAAAATTGGCCTAAGGGTTGTTTTCTTTTTTGTTTAGTTATAGAAAATTCAGGATGATGTTCCTCCAGGGCAGAAGGGTTTGTGAAAACCTTGGATAATTACATCTTATTGTATATATTATCTACAATTTTGATAAAATTAAAATGAATGAGAAATTGGAACATGTATTCCATAGTTTGGAGAGGGAGATTTTCTTGAGGAGACCATATTAATATTATTGCCATATTTGGTGCTTTAGTGAATTGCTTGCACAATAAATTAAACTTGAATAAGGAATAGTCACAAACCATACCATCTACCTCGAAAAATCTCCACAAGAGGGTGGGAATTAAATGGGAATCTGGATATGCTGACATACTGACAAGGAAAATGAAGATCTTACACCCATGTAACTAGAACTGCCGGTGATAGCCTTAGTGGGAGAAATTAATGAAAAAGAGAATTACCCTTGTTCACAATAGAATAGGAAAGCACCAATGTGCCCGATGGAAGAGGAAAACATATCTACGTACCAGGAATGGGAAAACATTGAAATTGGAGGACGATAAGATAATTATTTAAGATATCAATAATGGGGGTAGATGTGTTCTAGTTTTTTTGCATTCCGCTACTCAATTAGGTTCTGTTGTGATCTGTTTTTACTGTACCTGGAACAAATTTCATTCCCATGTAGAGAGTTTTATATGTAGTAATGCACCTAATGAAACCATTGTATGTGTCTTGTTGGCTCAAAATTTATAAAGAAATGGATTGACTTGAGGCTAATTAACCCACTATAAGTGGCTTGCCAAGTTCTGGTGAACCCACTGAGAGGTTTTTATATTGATGCACCTATTAATTAGGTGGTGGAGACACTCAAGTACTTGTGAGGTCGATGAACCACTAGGTGTTTCCTTCGGGATAAAGAGGTTGTGCTTTCCCTCACTGAAGAACTACTTGGAAGAGTTTTTTCCATACTCCCATGGTAGATTGTCTACTAATGAACCTTCCTGAAAGTTGAAAGAACTCTCCTCTTGGTACTGAATTGTAATTATTTATGCTAGGAATAATGTCATAGTAAAAATTGACTAAGCTAGAAATAAATGTTATGTAATATCTAGGGGTTGTTGATAAAACCTGAGGGAAGTTGATGCAGGAGAATTCTTCAAGGTTTATAAGACTCGAGAGTCTTATCACACATTTAATAAAGGGAGAGGGCTCCCTTAATTTTTTTTTTTTTTTTTTACTAAGTTTAGTTTGAGTTCTAAAGATATTTAAATGCAATTTGATTAATGAATATTATCACGTGAGTTGAAGAGATATTAGGGATGAGTAATTAATCCTAGGAAGAGTGAGGATTTTGTGGATCTAGAATATCTTATGAGTTTTTAAGGAGGTTTTTATGGATCTGAACTAGAGTCTGGTATCAGAATCCTTTTCTTTAAAAATGTAATTTGGTGCACAATAAAGGTTGGAGTGGATTGGATAGAGTAGGTAGAAAGTGAGCGTAGGCAGTGAATTGAGAAAGAAGGCCAGGGCTAAACATGCCCAAATCCTATATATCAGGTTATTTCGATTTGAATATGATAGACAAATAACATATATTTTCGTTTAAATGTCCCTAGAAATGGTCTTTGTTTGTGAAATTTCAATCTGTTTCTAGCGATAATTTTATCTCCCATGATTTTGATTGTTATTCCCATATTCATGACTCCTCATGTACGCAATGAATATGACAATCATTAAGGATTCTTGATAGCCATTCATTTGACCTTGAAACCAGAATAAAGGATCTATTTCTGATTACAAATGAGATTGTTGATTCCCAAGCTCACACACAACACCCATTTATAATGAATATTATTGCATTATGGCATAGGAAACAAAATTCAACCTTAGGAACATTTATGTGCAGTGAAATAGAGTATCGACAAGCCTTTGATGGGAAGATGCCACAGTCAGATTGTGGAAATAGATATTTCTTAGAGAATTCATGGAAAGATATGTGAGATCTGTTGTTAAAGATATTTTGTTACAAAGGAAGGAATACATTATAAATATTGAGCGTTGTATGGAAGCGGATAGTCCAGATTGGAAGTAATCGTAGTTGAAAATCAATTACGATGAAGGTCGAAATCGCTATTTTCCCCAAAAACCTAAGAGGTTTGGGAACAAAATCCTGAAGGTTGGATGAGCACACGAGATCATATCACGGATCTAAAACGAGAGGGATGGATGGTTAAGATCCTATCACATAAATGAAGTGGAAGGTGAACAGTCAAGATTGCATAGCAGGATTACAGTGAAATATGGACGGTCAGGAAGTCATATTGTAACCATATAAATGAGGTCACTAAAGGATCTGAAGAATGCAATGAGGAGCCACGTGTTGGCCATGTGGTCCAGTGCATATCGCATTTGGTAGGATAAGTCTTGGGTTTGCAATATAAATTGGAAGTTGTGATATTGTGATTTGATATCGTCATCATATATCGCATTCAGAGGAATGAGCCTGGCAATGCAATAAGTAGTCTTTTGTTGAGCCTCAGTCCTGCGAAATTGTGATGAAGCCTGGGTTGTGATATTGTGATAAGTCATAAATCTATGATCTTCGATATGTTTAAATTTGTGTTCTGAGATATTGCGATGAACCTAAATATGTGATAGTGCGACATTGCCTTGGTTCTGAGTATTTTGATCCTCTGTGCGCAATGGAAAATTTTGTGGGCCATAACCCACAGGTGCACGGTTTATGTAAAGTTGCAGCCTTGCTGCATCAAGTGGTATTAGAGAAATACAAGTGCTCTTTGGGGTTTTTGTTCAAATATTGAATTTTATTCTTAGTATGTGTAGAATTTGCATTGGTAATAGATCCAAATACAAGGGGTTATGATCTGAAAGGAATTGGTTGTTAGGATATCAGAATACAAGAGATTTTATGCATAAAAGAATCCTGAAATACTGTAAAAAATGAAGACTTCAGCCATTTCATTCAAGGTAAACTATGGAAAAAGGCTTGAGGAAGCCAATATCAAGGAAGGATATTTTAAGTTTTAAAAACTTTGATGATATATGTATGTGAATTAAAGTAGTAACAAGAAATTTCAGCCAGGTAGCTGTGACAAAGCACAAGGGAGGAAGTGAAGAAATTACAGCAAGAGATATTGTAAGGCAATGAAGAGAACATGGATGTTATCAGAAGGAAAATAAAATTAGTGGAAGAAGAACTGAATTGCAGACAATGAAAAAGTAAAGAAACGTTTTTATTGTCCAAGCGAATAAAATATTAAGGAAATAAGATCATTGTAATATCTCTCGGGTATGAGTTATATTTTGATATTTGGTATAATTTTAATTATTTTCATAGTGAAGAGAATGATATCTGCCAACACATAGTAGCAAACTATGTAAAGGGAAGAGAAGTTGTGTTAGTGGAAAAACTCAAGAAGATTGTTGTAGAAAAGAGAGAGAGAGAGAGAGAGAGAGAGAGAGAGAGAGAGAGAGTCATTTGATTGGAAGTTGAGGAGCAGGAGTGTTCAAAAGAGTTTTTGTTTTAGACACCCAAGGAAATGTACCAATATGATGACTTGGTGTAGGTGAGAAGTAAAACCTTGTTACAAAGAAATGAGACATGATTATTGTAAGCTCACAGTGGGCAAAGGAAGTCCACATGAAGAAACCAAGATGACTATTAGGGGTCATGAGAGAAGCCACAATAGAAAAAATAAACATGCCAAGGAAAATGGAAAATGAGAGAAGATTAGTCAAGATGTACTTGAAAAAGACATTGTTGCATTGAAATCAAGTATTGATGCAATAAAAATGCTACTAGAAGATTGTGAAAGGGACAAAAGGTATGGTTGGACAATGAAAAGAAAGAAGATAAAATGGAAGTTGTTGTAGAGACAGATAAAGAGGAGAATATACTTCAGGTTAAGGGAGGAACTCAGAGCAGATGAGTTAAAGGTGGAAGATTATTATTGTAGACCTGAGAAAGAGGTTCACCTTAATGAGTAAGAAATTATGTATGATTTTCTGAACTGTTGGACAAGTTCGGATTAGCAGAGACGTGTGATTATTAAGACATCAAAGGAAGAGGAGCCTTGTATTTTTTAAACTAATTATTTGTGTATGTTTGCAGGTGAGGAACAACCATAGAAGATGTTTTATGCATGTTGCTGAAGAAATGAAGTTTTTAGAAGATATGGTTGTAATAGAACAGTTCTTAATTGAACATGTGTTCAAAGACACTGAAGATGGACAATTGTTGAAGACTACTATGGAATTTGAAGATGATGAATCTAGTAAGACTTGGAAAAAATATGGCATATAGTCCAAAGACAAAAGGAAATTGTATATTTCAAAGGAAGAAGTAGAAAATGGGTATGAGGATGTCCTTATGACAGGATCAAACAAGAGTATATGAACAGTGAAAACACTTGAGGTAATGGGATTATCTCTTCAATTTTTATTCAAAAATTATGAACCCGTATTGATAGTTAATGGGCAAGAAGTTCTCTTGAATGTACATAATGTGCCATTAATGGAAAGGGCTCTTACTAAATATTGCACTATAGGAGATGGTAGGACATAAATTTGTAAGGAGAATTCATTCCAAGGAGGTACAACTATTCTAGTAAAGGCTTTGAAGAGGAAAGAAAAAGAGGACAGTCGAGAACTTAAGAATAACTAGGCAGAGGCTGATGCACAACAGAAAATTGAAGACAATGTTATTTGTACCAATTGCAAAATGAGTAAAGCTGAATATAATCAGAAAACTGAAAAGAGACAAGAAATCTCAAAGCATAAAGGCAAGGATTCTTTAGTGAAGTATGCATTTACAGTGAGAAGCAAAGGGGTTCAATGGAATGTGATATTCATGGTGTTAACAGTAATTTTTAATGTTGTAAAAGGGACTTTACAATGAAATGAAAAATATTTTGTGTATGGTGATTTTATTTCCTGTACAGAAACAAAGAGAACTTTAGCTTCTAAAATTAGAGATTGGCAGATTTTGATTGAAAATAAAGAGGAATGGAAAAATAACTTAGTGGCTTACATATTTGTAAGAAATAAAGGGGAATAATGAAAAGAAATATGAAAGGAAGGAAGGCCAAAGAGAAGAACAAAGAACATAATTCAGAAATTAGACAACATTCAAAACAGAGTGAAGACAAACAAGACCTTTCCAAGGCAAGACAACATGAAAGGGGATATGACAAGTTTGACATGTCATATGCATATCAAAAGGATGAAAAATCAGAGAAAAATTGGAGCAGAGTTAATGAGGAAAGAGATGGAAAATGTAATATTTTTTCTGATTTTGTTATTAATCTTTGAATGTGTTTTTTTAGGATGAAAGACAAATTGTTCTTGGCGATATATTTGTTTGTGAAAATATAAAGGGGTATGTAAGTTATGGCAATGCAGAAATATGTTTTCCTTATGGAAACAAGAATATGGGAGAAAGCAACTAGTTGGCTTAGAAGCTTGAAATGGAGGAAAAAGAGTTGATATAACAATTATACAAGTTATTGCAGAAGAGAAAGACGATTGCAAATGATCTGAAATTACAATCCATGAACAAATTTTGTTTTTGATTAAAAAGAAGATTTGAATGTCAAGAGTTTATCTTGAGTTTGAAATTCAAAAATTGGGTGAACAATTCAATTACATTTAATATGAATATGAAGACAATTGAACAAGGTTTAATAACTAATATTTTTGTATCTGATGGACAGTATGAAGCTGAGAGGTCATATTTCTTGTATCAAGCAAGGAACAATCTTCTTTTGAAATTGAGAGGATCCCAATCAAGATATTAGATAAGTGGATGATGAAAACAACAAAGGTGATAGGTATGAGAATTTCTCAAGGTCAAAAATTCAAGAAGAGATGGAAGGATATGCATGACAGTATGAAGAAAGTGGTTTGGAAACAGAAGAGGATGTTGGTGATGGGGTCAGAAATCAAAATATACAGTCAGGTAAAAGAAAATGGAACTAGTGGAGAACACATGAAGTTGAAGTTCAATTCTGTTGAGATGATGACAAGTCAGCAACACACAGAGGTAGAAAAAATTATGTTTCTTGAGGAGATGCTTATGTTGGATATCAGTATCATAAAACTATGCAATGGAGATGCTCGTGGCAGCAGAGTAAAAGAACATCCACAATAGAGGTTTTGGTATCCAAGAGATGGAGAGAATGTAGCAAATACATCTGCAATTGGAAAAGGTCAGATAGCGAGGTGGAAGATGAAATCTGTGAATTTTACAACAGAGGAAGTTGGAAGACACATGAACAAGAGTCCACAAATCATTTCAACGTGGGGAGTCTAATGCTGGAGCATTCTTAAAAGTTTATAAGACCTAGGTGCCTTATCACACATTTACTAAAGGGAGTAGATTCACTTAATTAATTAATTTATTTTCCTAAGTTTAGTTTTAGTTCTAAAGAGATTTAAATGCAATTTGATTAATGAATAATATCTTGTGAGTTGAAGATATCTTAGGGATGAGTGAGTAATCCTAGGAAGAGTGAGGATTTTGTGGATCTAGAATATCTTATGCGTTGCTAAGGAGGGTTTTGTCGATCTTAATCAGAATCTGGTATTATAATCCATTTCTTTAAAAATGTAATTTGGTGAGCAATCAAGGCTGGATTGAATTGGATATAGTAGGTAGAGAGTGAGCATAGGAAATGAATTGAGAAAGAAAGCCAGGGATAAATATGCCCAGATATTGTATATCAGGTAATTTAGATTTGACTATGATACACAGATAACATCTATTTTATTTTAAATATCTATAGAAATTTTCTATATTTGTGAAATTGCAATCTGTTTCTAGTGATCATTTTATCTCTCGCGATTTTGATTGTTATTCCCAGATTCAGGCCCCTCATGTACGCAATGACTATGACAACCATTGAGAATTATTGATACCCATTTATTTGCCCTTGAAACCCAAATACATGATTGATTTTTGATTACATATGGGATTTTTGATTCATGGGCTCACACACTACACCTTTTTATAATGAGTATTCTTGCATTATGGCATAGGAAACCGAATTCAACCTTAGCAATGTTTCTGCGGTGAAACAAAGTATTGACAGGCCTTTGATGGAACGACACCACAGTCAGGTTGTGGAAGTAGATGAATCTCAGAGAATGCGTGGAAAGATATGCGAGATCTATTGTTAAAGATGTTGTTATAGAGGAAGGAATACATTATAAATATTGAGACTTGTATAGAAGCAGATAGTCTAGACTAGAGGTAATCGCAGTGGAAAATCGGTTACAATGAAGGCTGAAATCATGATTTTCCCTAAAAACCTAAGAGTTTTCGGAACTAAAGCCTGAAGGTTGGATGGTCGGATGAGATCATATCACAGATCTAAAGCGAGAGTGATGTGTGGTTAATATTCTATCACAGAAATGAAGTGGAAAGTGAACGGTCAAGATCACATCGCGGGATTACAGAGAAATATGGATGGTCAGGAAGTCATATCGCAACCGGAAAAACAAGGTCATTAAAGGATCTGAAGATTGTGATGAGGAGCAACATTTCGGCCATAGGGTTCAACGCCTATTTCATTCAGTAGGAGAAGTCTTAGGTTTGCGATATAAATTAGAAGTTGTGATATTGTGATGTAATATCATCATTGCATATCACATTCAGATGAATGAGCCTGGGGAATGTGATGAGTAGTCTTGTTTTGAGCCTCAATCCTATGAAATTTCAATGTAGCCCGGGTTGCAATATTGAGATAAGTCATCAATATGTGATCTGCGATATGTTTAAATCTTCAATCTATGATATTTTTTAGTTTTACAATATTGTGATAAGCCTAAATCTACGATATTGTGACATTTCCATGGTTCTGAGTATTGCGATCCACCGTGTGTAGTGGAAAATTTTGTTGGCCATAACCCACAGGTCCGCAATTTATGTAAATTTGTAGCCTTGCTTCATCAAAAGTGAATTCCTAATCCTTATGCTAACTTTTGACTGGATGGTGAGTAAAGGTGGGTTATCTTTGGAGGCCATATTTTAGTTAGAAGTACTGAGTTTTTATAATTTAGGCACTGCTCATCAAGATCTGGAATGTAGTTGAAGGGTGACTAGTGCAAGAAAGGCTTATCTATTATTTTTCTAAGGTTGGGTGGAGAGATGAAATCCCAATCTTAGTTTCCAGGATTTGTATTAAGATAAGTGTTTATTTAATTTATTTTTGCAAGTGAATTTCCCATGAATACTTGTTGTGTTGTTTTTAAATGTTACTTGAATATATGAAACTTCGCTTCATGAATTATTTGCAGTGTCAATATCTTAATTATTGTTCATGTTTAGTAAATGTGAAGTTGGGTTAAAAAATTTTCCCTTTTTTGAGAAAAAACTTTCATTTTTTTCGATTCTTCAACTTTCTGCAAGCTAAAACAATTTTTTTGTTTAGAATTTCATTTTGCGATAAAAATAAAATTTGTCATAAATTTTGTTGGCTTTCTATTACTTATTTTTTGGAATTTTTTTATACACATTTGATATGTCAACTTAGTGTTTCTTTGAGTGTGTGTTTTTTAACAATCAATGGATTCATAATAAGTCATGCTAATACGCAATGTTGTATACTTTGAAAATTTGTGTTTTTGAGAAACAAAATGTGTTACAACAATCTAGACAGAGTCTACTTTGGTTTCGTCATATTTACAAAGCCATTGGATGCATATCATAATTACTAGAATTTTTTGAACAGGTACAATATGAAAAAACTGCATATTTTGAATATGTTTCACAACACAAGAAATTTCTTAACATATAAGTTATAAACTAAAAATCTAAAAGCTACTCGTTAGAGACGATGGACCAATGTAATGTACCATAATTTTTTCAATTTTTTTTACAATGTATTTTGGAAGATACAAAATTTTGATTTCACTGAATCACAATGACCTTCAGAAATTGTTTGCACCCGTTTTATTACAAAATTAATTAAAATTAGTAAATATTTATGAAATTCCATAAAAGTTATATTTCCTGAAAGTGGATTCAATTCTGAAAATTCTTGTCTTGGTTATGATAGTTAATTCAGAATGTTTCATGGAGTTTAATCAGTCCAAAGTTGCAGATACATATTCAGAGCTTGGTTCTGCGTAACTGGTGACGTGTTAGTTCGACCAAACTCTTAAACAAAATTTGGTCGAACTGTTTTTTGTGCTGATGGCCCGTTATGTTTAAAGACATAAAAGTTTGGCCGAACTTTTTATACAAATTTTGGCCGAACTTTTACTTGACTTTCCGTCGGTCGGAAAATACCACGGAGCCTCTCCAAAAAACCATTTCGCGGCAATATAAATTGCTACGAAATTATTTATTATTTTCGTATATTTTCACACGTTTGGTCTGATTTTTACAAAGGTCTTGGTCTGATTTTGCAAATAATTGTTTTGGGTTTAAGGACTTTTCTTCGGGGTACATTCAAATGACATTTCTTGGAGGCATTCATTATTTTCACATATTTTCGTACATTTGGTCTGATTTTGCAAAAAATTGTTTTGGGTTTAAGGAATTTTCTTGGAGGTACATTCAAAGAACATTTGGTTTGATTTTGCAAAGAATTTTTTTGGGTTTAGGGAATTTTCTTGGAGGTACATTCAAAGAACATTTTTGAAGACTTTTCTTGGAGGTACATTCAAAGGACATTTCTTGGAGGTATGTGATATAGTTTTTTGGATGTTTTTTGGGCTTAATTTTTTTTGAAAGTATGGATTTGGGCTTAATTTTCATTATTTTTGAAGGTATGGATTTGGGCTTAATTTTGAAAGGACATTTGTTGGAAGTATTTTTTAAAATGATATTTTTTGAAGTATTTTTTAAAGTGGCATTTTTTATGAAGTTAGAATTAATTTTCAATGGACATTTTTTGGAGGCATTTTTTGAAGTGACATTTTTTTAGAGTACGTGTTTTGGGTTGAAGTAAATATTTTATAATGATTTTTTAAAATGAGTTTTGGTCGAACTTTTTAGATGAATTTTTTTTGTAGGACTTGGAAGGAAATATTTTGAGCTTTGTTTCATTTTTATAAGTATTTTTTTTCTCGGATTTTTTGAAGTAAGTGTTTTGGATTGACATATGTATTTTTTGCAAAATTTATAAAATGAGTTTTTTTAAAATTAAATCTTTTGTGATGTTTTTTTTTAATTGAATTTTTGTCTAAATTTTTTAAGGAAATTTTTTGAACTTCATACTCTATTATCATGGGAAATCGAAGGAATTGTACGAGAAAATATGATTGAAAAAGAGACCCTGAGGAACGTAGAGAAGAGACGAGACAATCTCGCAAAAGAAAGATAGAAGCACTCTCAAATATTGAAGGGGAAAATCAACCTCAACTAGAAGTTGAAGTAGGTATGTAAATGTAAATATTATGATTTTGATATATTTAAAATTTTCCTAGTGTAAAATGTGAAGCTTAATTTTTATTTGATGAACTAATTTGAAAAATATTTTTCAATGTAAACAGATAGAGATATTCCTCAAAACATTGATGATGAGATACAAAATTTTGAAAGAGAAAGTGAAAGAGATATTGAACCAATGATTGAATATGGTGAAAATGTTGAAAGAAAATCAAGTGAAGAAATTGAATCACAAGGTATGTACACACACACACATACACACATATATATATATATATATGTTGAACACATGCACGCATTATTGAAATTATGCATATATTTATTAATTTAGTTATTTATTGAATATGTAAACTTATTATGTACTATTCATTAGAATATGTATAGATGAAATCAATGTCTATGATGAGATGTTAGAAAATGTTGACACTCACACATATGGAGATAAAAGCGCTACCATTATATACGATATCATGTTAACCACATTTTTGATACGTACTTCATAAAGGAAAATGTGACAGTTCAAGCCCAAATGTTGAAATGTCGCTTAAAATAAAAGTAAATTAAAATAAGCTACGACTCTATTGGGTATTCAAAAATCAACCAAAGATAAAAAATGAAGGAAAATGTGATACAAAATATAAATAGTGCTATAAATTCAATTAGAATATCTAGACAGAAAAATGTTTTAGCTATATGTAGAGCAATACATATGGCAGTGGCTTCATCAAGTACTGAAGAGAATCACTTAGTAAAATCTATGGCACGAGCATTAGAAACCTCATGAAAAAATTTGCACAAACATCGGAAATTTCGGTTGCAAATAGATGCAAATGATGAACTCGCTTGTTGGAGAGCTATTTGTAGGCAACCATACAAAGATAGACTTGGAGAAAATGTTAAAAAAAAAATATATAAATATTGAAATAACAATTCACGTGTTTCGCCAACTGCAAGGCATGTGATGCGAAGAAGAATAGCACGAAATCAGTACGAACAACATGAAAAACATTTCTTGGAAACCACTCAAATAGAGTTGTTCAAAAAGTTCAAAGAAGAGAATCGTGAAATTCATGTTTCAATCAGTGTTTTTGTTCAACAAAAACCATGGTATGTAACACCTATCACTGTAAGCGACACTTGTTGTTGCCGTTATCATGTGGAATTTGTGTTATATTATGACACATTCCTTAATTTTGGTAGAACATTTTGGAAGGATTCACCTCCTCCTTCCACTATCCGTGATTTCATATCTCAAATGCTATGTGAAAGACAAAGCGATGAACTATTTTATGAAAAGAAATGTGTTCGTGGTAAAAAATGCGATGATTGTGGAAATTTGACTAAATTTCAAAAAACATATCGTACTGATATAAATGATCAATCATTGTCCAACATGAAAGTGAAATGAAAGAGATATGAATATATTCATACATTGATTCAAGGTGAAAATAGTGTTAAAAGAATTGAATTACGAGAAGAAGATTTTTTTGTGATAGACTTTTTGAGAAAGTTTGAGGCAGAAATTTATAAATACACTAAGCATTCCCATAGAGCTCGATGGCAAGACTTGAAATTCAAAAAATCCCGTGAAATTTTTCCACCAGGGACTATTTTGTCACTAATTGATTTTGCAGAAAACTACACTTTTGTTCCACAAAAAGAAATTCAGAGTGAATACTATCATTCTGACCAAGCCTCCATGCTCATCCATATTCTCTATAGACATGCTGAAAAAAACATCGATCATATAGAAAGCACCAGTGAAAATTGACATATTATTAAAGAATATCACTTTTATATCAGTGACGATCGTACACATGATACATATTTTGTACAACATTGTTTTGGAAAAATTTATGATTCCTTGAAAAATCATGGAATAACATTCAATGAACATTGGATATGGTCAGATGGATGCGCAGGTCAATTCAAATATGCACGATCATTATTTTGGTTGTGTTGTCTTCATAAGAAAACCTGCATTAAGCATTATTGGAATTTCTTTGAGACTGGCCATGGAAAAGGAGAACATGATAGTGCAGGAGCATGCATAAAACGAGTACTTCAAAGTTATTAAATGAACCCCTCTGCAAGCCGACTTGTGGACGCGAAGGAAGTTGTTCAATGGTGCATCACTGCTCTAAGCCATGAGACTAACCGATCAAGAGAAGTGCGAAGGTACATTCAATTTGATTTTTATTGGATATCTAATTTTAAACAATGTACATTTATCACAATGATTATCTTTGATTGTGTTTTGATATCATATTTACATTATTCTTTAAATTTTCCATATAAAGGTTTTTTTGGCATATTGGAGTCGAAGATGTAGTTAGATTAATTGGAAATGACGTTGAAACAATAAA
This sequence comes from Pinus albicaulis, assembly GCA_034641835.2. Taxonomy (NCBI): domain Eukaryota; kingdom Viridiplantae; phylum Streptophyta; class Pinopsida; order Pinales; family Pinaceae; genus Pinus; species Pinus albicaulis. The sequence goes on along the minus strand of JAXQQM020085487.1, from coordinate 140,420 downwards.
AGGGACTTGAAAATTGCATTCAATTAAAACGAAGTCGTTCAGAAATGTGTTTGCATTAGATAAAAGAAAATATTCTTGTTTTTTTCATGTTTGCATAGACAACACAAAATCCAATGACGTTTGTGAAAACAAAATGTATGTAAAAGATTGGAAACATACAGAGCTAAATACAAAGGGCAAAATGTCTGTTGCAATGTTTGAAGAAATGCAATCAAAGGAGACTACAATATCATCCGATGGTGATCGAGTTTCTGATCTTGTTAGAGAAGGTAACATTTGAATTTCTTTCTAATGATAAAGATCTAGAAATAAATTTGAATATGTATAATTTTGTTAAGTTTGTTTTATTGTGCAGGAGATGTTTTTGTTGTAATTGCACCTACTAACAACGATGAAAATGTGAAGTATTATTTGATGCGTTGCACTGAACGAAAAATGAAATTATTAGAAGACTATAATGATCACGGATTTCCATATGAAAGAGGATCTATTATATTGAAAGGTTATTTTTTCAGACAAACTAATCAAAGTGGGGATTTTGTTTACTTTGAAGACTATGAACTTGATTTCATAAGTTGTCAATATAGTCACTTGGTGTGTGCAACATGCATAAAGTTGATCGAGGTTCAATCAAAGAAAAAAACAAAAATTAAGAAATGGTAAATGTCAAAATCCGATCATGATCGGATTATTGAAGATGGCATTCCATTGGAATTCTTTTTATTGAACTGCCCAACAATTTATTCTCTTTGGATTATATGTTCTAGAACTTCCAGTACTCAATTAAAAATTGAGTTGCCTTGTTATGTTATCTGTGCAAGTGTTTGCACATGTACAAATTGTTTTGGTACATGCACACTCTAGTATCAACTGAAAGTAGCTTTTCTATACATGCATTGATGAAAAATGTTGCATGTATTGGATATATATATATGTGTGTGTGTGTGTGTGTGTGTGTGTTCTAGAATGAAAATAACTGTTCAAGTAGTTTTACTATGTGCATTGATGAAAATTGTTTCACGTACTCAATATATATGTTCTAGAATGCAATTAACTGAAAGTAGTTTTTCTCTATGCATTGATGAAAAATGTTGCATGTACTGGATATATACACGAACTCAATGCACGCCCAGTTTTTCTTGTGGGATTTTTTGGTAAAAAGTATCCATAATGTAAATAAATCATCCATAGTATAATTTTGTATGAAGATTCCTTTTTAGACAAGAGACACGGAGCACTTCTCCGTCTTTTGGTGGGATTTGACCCACATCTCTATTCCTGATTGAAAATCTAGTACAAAATTTGTCTGTCCAATGGTCAAATATGTTCTATGTGCACTGATGAAAAATGTTGTGCATGTATTGGATATATATATATTCTAGAATGCAACTAATTGTTCAAGTAGTTTTCCCATGTGCATTGATGAAAAATGTTTCACGTACTGAATATATATGTTCTAGAATGCAATTAACTGAATGTCATCAATTTACCAATTTATAAATCAACAAGGCTACCTAGTTGAGTGCATTAATGACATTGACCCCAATTCAACAAACATATATCTACTTCTTATATTTCCAATAAAAATTAAATGGATTTATATGGGAAAGAGGCAACTGAATATATATGTTCTAGAATGCAATTAACTGAATGTCATCAATTTACCAATTTATAAATCAACAAGGCTACCTAGTTGAGTGCCTTAATTACATTGACCCCAATTCAAAAAACATATATCTACTTCTTATATTTCCGATCAAAATTAAAAGGGATTTATATGGGAAAGAGGCAACTGGAAATATATATTCTAGAATGCAATTAACTGAATGTCATCAATTTACCAATTTATAAATCAACAATGCTACCTAGTTGAGTGCATTAATGACATTGACCCCAATTCAACAAACATATATCTACTTCTTATATTTCCAATCAAAATTAAAGGGATTTATATGGGAAAGAGGCAGAACATATAGCCCATCAACTACTTTTTAGAGGTCAATGAAGGTATCATCATGTGGGAAAATGTTTGGAACACTTTATTGTACTTGAAAGTAATCTTAAGATTGTTTTTGATCTCTACACACTCTTGTTTGGGTGAAAAATTTTCCAATGAAAAGAACATAGCTTTTCAATCCAACTAACCATATCAATTGAGATCTATTTGAAAAAAAAGTAAAAAAAACCAAAAAGCCAACAAAATAACATCCTTGGTTGTTATTTTTATTGGAATAACTAAATCATATTAAGGATTCTCTTCATTGAAATTGTTTTTCAATGGAGAATCCTTAAAATATGATTTAGCTATTCCAACAAAAATGACAACCACAAATGTTATTTTGTTGACATGTTTTGTGGCATGTTAACTTTTCTTTACTCTTTTTTCAATTAGAGCTCAATTGATATGGTTAGTTGCATTGAAAAGCTATGTTCTTCCCATTGGAAATTTTTTCACTCAAACAAGAGAAGAGTATGTAGAGATCAAAAGCAATCTTAAGATGCCAAATGTACTTCAACCATCCAAAACTTGAGTTTTAAAAACTTTTTGATTATATCAAAACATTACTTCACATGTCATGCCAATTGTAGTTCAACTATCCAATAAAAACATTAAACATTTAACATTATATCACATGCCAAATGTAGATTGAAACCATCCAAAACTTGAGTTTTAATTTTTTTTTTATTATATCACAACATTACTTCACATTCCATGCGAATTGTAGTTCAACTATCCAATAAAAACATTTAACATTATATCACATGCCAAATGTAGATTGAAACCATCCAAAACTTGAGTTTTAAAAACTTTTTGATTATATATCACAACATTACCTCACATGCCATGCCAATTATAGTTCAACTATCCAATAAAAACATTTAACATTATATCACATGCCAAATGTAGTTTGAATATTTTTCCAAAACTTAACCTTTAATTTAACAAAAAATTATAGATCACAACATTACTTCACATGCCAAATGTACTTCAACCATCTAAAACTTGAGTTTTAAAAACTTTTTGATTATATCACGACATTACTTCACATGCCATGCCAATTGTAGTTAAAGTATCCAATAAAAAAATTAAACATTTAACATTATATCACAAGCCAAATGTAGATTGAAACCATCCAAAACTTGAGTTTTAAAAACTTTTTGATTATATCACAACATTACTTCACATTCCATGCCAATTATAGTTCAACTATCCAATAAAAACATTTAAAATTATATCGCAAGCCAAATGTAGATTGAAACCATCCAAAACTTAACCTTTAATTTAACAAAATATTATAGATCACAACATTACTTCACATGCCAAATGTACTACAACCATCCAAAACTTAAATTTTAAAAACCAAATAGATTATATAACAACATTACTTCACATTCATATGCCAAAAGTACTTCAACCATCCAAAACTTAACTTTCAAAAACAAAACAAATTATATTAACACGATAAAATATGTCCAACAATTGTAGATCTCACAAGTATCAAGTATCAAGTTAGGCTCCAAAATAAAATCTCCAAAAGCGGGCGGAAACGTGAACCTGGGTTACACTTTTTGTTGGCAATATGATGCAGAATGTTGTCCTTGATGGCAACCCACTAAATGAAGATGAAGATATGAGATTGTTGACATGTGCTTTCCTTGATGGCAAACCACCTGATGAAGTTCTTCTTGACCTGATGGACTTGGTAAATAATGTAAATCTGATGTATCTATAGTATGTACAGAAGGCAGTGAAGAAAGGATTTCAGATTGTGCTAAATCTATGGTGAAAGAGTATGTCTCAAGGCTTGCTCTGTGAGATATATGTCTAAGTGAAGTGACGTATAATTTGTAGAAAAACGTGCAAGTCGCAGGTTCTCTACAAAGCGTAGAAAGTGAAAAACCAGGGGTAACCACCATGGTATTGACCCATTGTATTGGGTAATGATCCGCCTAATTGACCCCGTCCAGGAATACCATCGGAAGTAATGTTGTTTTGGCTCATGGTATTGAAAAATGGGCTCATGGTATTGAAAAAGGATAAACCTATATAAAGAGATGAAATTCATTATGCAAATCATGAGTGTGGGTGCAAGATGTCTGAGCCTGAATGAATACTTCACTCTGAAGTAGATCTGAATGGAAAGGGTTACACTTGAATGATAAATCTGAATGGATGATGCACCAATGATGAAGAAGGGGATCTAGATCTGAAATGCACTTTTATCTACTAGATCTGCTTATGGAAGGCTTAGATCTGTGATGAGGAGAACATCTAGGCAAACATCTCTCTGAAGAAAAAGGGTAAATCTGAACTGAATATCTGATCTGAAGAAGTATGCTGCTCTATAATGATTGAAGATCTATAAAACACTTTCTTATGAGGAGGAGACGCGTATATACGGCTTGAATACGCTGCCTTATTATGTTATGAAAATGTCTCATAGGAAATCACAGTAGCAGTTTTGTGTGAATGGAAACGATATGGACAACGTTGTCAGTGAAGTGAAACGACGTGTGCAAACTGGGGTTTCTTTGAGAAACTGTGGGAGTATGAAACATCGATCTGTTGCATTTGTGTGCGCCTATCAGTCTGTGTTATATAGTGATAAGTATCATTGGTGATTATATATGTTTAGACTTAAAAGTATGGAGAAAGGGTCGAACGAGAAATATGATGAAAAGTGGCCTGCAAGTTGTGTTCCATTGAATATATTGGATCCATTGTGAAAATTGATGAAACGTGGTCCATGGTGGTGCTGAGGGTTGTAGCCTTCAGTCAGGGGGTTGTAGCTCCCTTCCAGGTGAGGTTGGTAAACGAGAACAGGGGGTTGTAGCTCCCTTCCAGGAGAGGCTGTTAAACGAGAGCAGGAGGTCGTAGCTCCCTTCCAGGCGAGTCTGGTAAACGAGCACAGTGGGTGCCTGCGTGCTCTTTGGTGAAGTACGCACCAGCACATATGTTGTAAGATGTTTTCTCTATAATAAAAGATTGAAGGCTGAGCAACGGCAGCGGTGGTTTTCTCCCGACTTGGGTTTCCACCTAAAAATCTTGGTGTTCATGTGTGATGCTTTGTGTGATGCTTTACTCTGGTCTTACTGTTCATGTTTGATGTTTATTAAACATCTGATGAATGAATGATGAAATGATTTAAGTGAAGATCTAATAATATAATTAGATATCTGTGTATACGCGAGTTTCATAAAAGGTATCCGCGTATATACGCGATTCTGTTTCAGGAAAGTAGCGTATGGGTTTTAGAAGCAAGGAAAAGTAAAAGTTTTGAATATGCAGTAAATACTGATTCACCCCCCCTCTCAGTATTTTTCCCAACAATTGGTATCAGAGGGGGTTCTTCTGCAGAAGCTTGATCGCTTGAAGGAGATCCATCACAATGGGAAGTCAAGAAGGTGTAATGTCTATAAAGCCACCTCTATTTAATGGAATCAATCTGATATTCTGGAAGGTACGAAAAAAAGCATATCTGCAAAGTCTTGGTGCAGATGTATGGGCAATCGTGGAAGAAGGTTATCAATACCCGGCAAGTATTCCTACTGATGCTGCTGAAAGGAAGAAGTATGAAATCAATGCCAAAGCAGTAAATGTCTTATTAGGAAGTATGTCTGAATCAGAATTTGCCAAAGTGATGCAGCTACATTCAGCAAAAGAGATATGGGACAAAATCATTCTAAGTTATGAAGGAGATACAAAGGTAAAAAATGCAAAACTCCAAACTCTTAGAATCGAATATGAAAATTTGAAGATGCATAGTGATGAAAATGTTGCCAGTTTCTTTCTTCGTCTAGATGATATTTTAAATCGGATGAGAAATTTGGGTGAAACCATAAGCGATACTACTCTGGTGGAAAAAGTCTTAAGATCCTTGACTTCAAAATTTGACTCTAAAGTTTCAGCTATTGAAGAAAGGCAAGATCTACAAACTCTTACTATTGTTCAATTACATGGTATTCTGACTGCTTTTGAAATGAGGCAAGGAGGCCCTTCTCAAATCAAAGAAGATGCTTTTAAGGCATCAGCAGAAGGAAAAGGAAAGGAAGTTGTCAAATAATCCAGCTATACATCTGAAGAAGAAGAAGAAGAAATTTTGTGAGAAGACTTCAACTAGGTACTGGAAAGTTCAAAGGTAAGCTTCCTTTCAAATGTTTCAATTGTGGAAGAGTTGGTCATTATGCTGCAAAGTGTCCTTATAAAGAAACCTCGGCTAAAGGAAAAGAAGTAGAAAGAAGGAATAAGAATCGATCTAGCACAAGGAAAAGTTATTATACTAATGAAGACAGTGATGGATCATCTAATAGTGAGGAAGAATGTGAAGAAGACTTTAGACTTCTCATGGCTTTTGAACAAAGAGAAGAAAAGGATACTTTCATGGATGCTCTAGAGGACAATGATTTTCTTGAAGAAAACAATCAACTCAAAGTAAGCCTAGCCGAAAAGAACATAATCATAGAGACTCTTGAAAGTCAGCTTGAAGCCAAAGAAAAACGCATTGCGGAATTGGAGTGTGAAATAGTAAGTCTAAGAAAAGATATTGAGAAAGTAAAGACTCTCAATCTTAGATTTTCTAAAGGTTCAGAAACCTTAGATGAGATTATCAAGACACAACGGTCTCCTCTTATAAAAACAGGTCTTGGATATACTGGGGAATCTTCCCAGACTTCAGCACCAAATTATCTGAAAGCAGTCACAATTGGTTCTCTTCACTCAGCCACTCAGCAAGGGAACAAAGGATCTTTACAGGTAAAGCATGATCATCTCAAATCAAGGATCACTAACAGGGAGATCCCTCAAAGAAGAAACAACCAACAGGTAAATTCAAATAGAAGATTTCATGGTCGCAAAAATTTCTACTTCAATGGACAATGTTTCTCATGTCACAATTTTGGTCATAAAGCTGTTCAATGTGTTGCATATAAAACCATCATGACAAGAGAAGCAAGAAAGAAAAGAATGAATATTGAACCAAAGAAGAACACCTATAACAACTTTTCTCCTCTTCAAAACGAAGTTGAATGTACTTATTGCAATAACTTTGGTCATGAAGAATCTGAATGCAGGAGCAAGGTCCAGCCAAAAGAACATGTTCCCTCAAGCTCTAAAGTGTGGAAAAAGAAAGAAATACAGGTTGAAAATTGTGGGATAGCGTTATTTGCAGAAGGTGAAGAAAATCAATGGTACATTGATAGTGGGTGCTCAAGACACATGACAGGTGACAAAAGCAAACTTCTTACATATAATTCTCTAGAAAAGGAAAAGAAAGTTACATTTGGAAATGATACTCCTGCTGTGATTAAAGGAAAAGGGTCAGTATTTCTAAAAGAAAAGGTGAAGGCTAATGATGTCATGTATGTGGATGGATTAAGGCATAACCTGTTAAGTGTAATTCAAATGTGTGATCAAGGAACTGAAGTTGTCTTTAGTTCAAAAGAATGTGTGGTTCGTGATCTTGATACAGGTAAAACTATTATAAAAGGGAAAAGAACTCCAAGCAACCTGTATGTATTGAAGAACTGCAAAGATCAATGTTACTTGAGCAAATATTCAAAAAATTGTCTATGGCATAGAAGGTTGGGGCATCGAGCTTCTCTCAAATCAACAAATCAAGCAGACTTCAAGTTGTTCGTGGTCTTCCCAATATTACTCTACCAGAGAGTATCATATGCAAATCTTGCCAATTCGGTAAGCAGACTAGAGTTCAATTTAATGCCAAAGAAGGATCATCAAGTAAGCCTCTTGAACTCATTCATACTGACATATGTGGACCTATGAGGAAAAAGTCACCACGTGGGGAAGAATACTATATCTTATTTATTGATGATTATTCTAGAATGTGTTGGATCGGGCTCATTAAACACAAAGATGAAGCATTTGAAAAATTTCAGATCTTCAAAGCTTTAGTTGAAAATGAATTAGATCTAAAAATCAAGTGTCTTAGATCTAATCGAGGAGGAGAATATACATCAAATGAATTCTCTGAATTTTGTGAACAACATGGCATAAAAAGACAATTCTCTGTAGCAGGTACTCCACAACAAAATGGCATAGCAGAAAGAATGAATAGAACAATTCAACAAATGGCTAGAGCTATGCTCGATGATTCTGGAACTCCTGACATGTTCTGGGGAGAAGCAGCACATACAGCAGTTAACATTCTCAACAAGGCTCATGTTCGGGTAAATAGTGACAAAACTCCATATGAACTACGGTATGGTAATTCTCCATCTGTGAAGCATTTTAGAGATTTTGGAAGTAAATGCTTTATCAAAAATAATGATGAAAAGCTTGGCAAGTTTGAACCTAGATCAGATGAAGGGATATTTCTTGGTTACTCATCTTCAAGCAAAGCATACAAATGCTACAATAAAAGGCTTCGAAAGATTGTTGAATGTATTGATGTTGTCATTGATGAGTCTCCTGCAGCTCCTAAAGAAGAAAAACAAACAACAAAAGAAGATGATGGTGACCTATGTCCTTCTACATCAAATGATATAGACAATGGATCCAATGAAGAACCTGAAGATGATCTATCTAAAAAAGCTCCATCAAGATATGTGCAAAAGAATCATCCTGAATCTCAAATTTTGGGTGACAAGGAATCAGGTGTACGGACAAGGAGAACTCTTGTGGGATCTTCTAATCATCTGGCACTTCTATCCACAATTGAACCACACAATGTCAATCAAGCTAGCAAAGATGAATGTTGGAGGCAAGCCATGAATGAAGAGCTTGATCAAATTGAAAAGAATGACACTTGGGAATTAGTACCAAGACCACATGATAAAAATGTCATTGGAACTAAATGGATTTTCAAGAACAAGTTGAATGAGAATGGGGATGTTGTAAGAAACAAAGCTAGATTGGTCTGCAAAGGGTATACTCAACAAGAAGGTATAGACTTTGAAGAAACTTTTTCTCCTGTAGCTAGACTTGAAGCCATAAGAATGTTTCTTTCTTTTTCAAGTTATCAACAAATCAAAGTCTATCAAATAGATGTTAAATCTGCTTTTCTCAATGGTGATCTAGAAGAAGAAGTATATATAGAACAACCGGAAGGATTCATATTGGGAAATGATGCAAATCTTGTTTGTAGACTTAAAAAGGCCCTATATGGTCTCAAACAAGCTCCAAGGGCTTGGTATTATCGTCTTGACAAATATCTTCATCAACAAGGATTTTCAAAGGGGTCTGCTAATAGCAACTTATACACAAAAGTTGAAAATGATAAACTATTGATTGTGGTTGTATATGTTGATGATATCATTTTTGGGAGTAATGAAGAATCTTTGAGTCAAAAATTTGCTTCTGTCATGCAGCAAGAATTTGAAATGTCCCTACTTGGAGAACTAACATTCTTTCTTGGCTTACAAGTGCATCAAAATGCAGATGGTATATTCCTTTCACAAGCAAAATATCTTAAGCAAATTCTGAAGAAGTATGGCATGGAAGAATGCAAACCTGTAAGTACACCAATGATAACCGGATGCAATCTCAGTTCTCATGATGATTCTCCCACGGTGAATCAACCAGAATACAGATCAATGATATGAAGTCTACTTTATCTCACTGGGACTAGACCAGACATTATGCATGCAGTTGGGATTGTTGGACGATTCCAAGCTAATCCAAAAGAGTCTCACCTTCAGGCTATTAAAAGAATTTTCAAATATCTTCAAGGAACTCAAGACCTTGGTCTATGGTATCCAAAGAATGCGTCTCTTCATGATGCGATTAGAGTTTGGAAGTGTGATGATGAAAAAGCACTAGTGGTGGTGAATTCTATATGGGACCCAGTTATTATCTTGGTTCGAAAGAAGCAAATTCTATTGCCTTATCTACAGCAGAAGCAGAATATGTGGTTGCCGCATCATGTTGCACTCAACTCCTTTGGATGATGCAAATCTTACAAGACATTCAAATCAAATGTTCACCTCCTATCTCCATTATGTGTGATAATACAAGTGCCATCAGTATCTCAAAGAATCCTGTTATGCATTTCAAAACCAAGCACATTTCCATCAAGTATCATTTCTTACATGAACAAGTGCTTGAACAAAAGGTGAAGTTGGAGTATGTTCCCTCAAAAGAACAAGTTGCTGATATATTTACCAAACCTGCACGGGAAGCGTTAAATTATTTAAGGCAGGAAAGCAGGTGTTTCTACACCGATCAAAACTGATGCATAAAAATTTAGAAGATGGCATTGTAGATGCGGGTTTTCTGGAAACACGGTCGCGTATATCTGCAGGATTCATGCAGCAGCGTATGTACGATTCAGTGACATTTTTTCTTATTGGGTAATCTTATTTGTCATGATCTTGTTTGACTCTATAAATCTGTTGCGTATGGTCAGTGGTGTTCCAGTTCTCATAATTTTATTTCTAATGTTTTGATAAAGATGCCTTGATGATTTGTTGCTGAAAGTGTTCAGGATGCACTAACTAAGGGGGAGCCTTAGTCATATGGAAAGGTTTCTTGGATGCACAGATTCAGGGGGAGTATTAGCTTTGCTGAGTGTAATGCATTGTTGGCATTATGATGGTTCTAAAATATGTTCTTTGAAGTCTTTCTGGTATTGGTCACAAATGGTCATGAAAAGGTCCTGTTGAGACCCATGATGTAAATTGTAATATTCAGTCATGTAAGGACTTGATAAATTTGTAAACCCACTTGGTTGGGTAGCTGAGTCAAATTTTTGTAAACCCACTTGGTTGGGAACTTGAGTCTCATATGTAAATCCACTTGGTTGGATATTTGATGTAAGTATGAGTCTTTGGTAATAGGAAGTTCATAGAGTCATGTACTTCATTGGAAAATTTGCTTGAAGATTCAGCATGAACTCAGGGGGAGATTGGTCACTTCTGTATTTCAGATCTTCAGAACAGGGGGAGAGTGTGTTGGTTTTGATTCGCCCTTTGCCCTTGATGTCAAAGGGGGAGAGTGACATGGTGTTTGAATGAAGAGAAAGAATGGTGTCAAAATGGGGAATGTGACATGGTGTCATTGTATTCTTAATATACCTATCTGTTGTGGTAACCAAACACCATCATGGTTGCCATCAAGTCCAAAGGGGGAGATTGTTGGCAATATGATGCAGAATGTTATCCTTGATGGAAACCCACTAAATGAAGATGAAGATATGAGATTGTTGACATGTGTTTTCCTTGATGGCAAACCACCTGATGAAGTTCTTCTTGACCTGATGGACTTCGTAAATAATGTAAATCTGATGTATCTATAGTATGTACAGAAGGCAGTGAAGAAAGGATTTCAGATTGTGCTAAATCTATGGTGAAAGAGTATGTCTCAAGGCATACGCGGATATGTCTAAGTGAAGTCGCGTATGCACACGGAAAAGAACGTGCCAAGTCGCGTATGGGCTAAAGCGCTCTAAAAGTGAAAAACCAGGGGTAACCACCATGGTATTGACCCATTGTATTGGGTAATGATCCGCCTAATTGACCCCGTCTAGGAATACCATCGGAACTAATGTTGTTTTGGCTCATGGTATTGAGAAAGGGGCTCATGGTATTGAAAAAGGATAAACCTATATAAAGAGATGAAATTCATTATGCAAATCATGAGTGTGGGTGCAAGATGTCTGAGCTTGAATGAATACTTCACTCTGAAGTAGATCTGAATGGAAAGGGTTACACTTGAATGATAAATCTGAATGGATGGTGCACCAGTGATGAAGAAGGGGATCTAGATCTGAAATGCACTTGTATCTACTAGATCTGCTTATGGAAGGCTTAGATCTGTGATGAGGAGAACATCTAGGCGAACATTTGTCTGAAGAAAAAGGGTAAATCTGAACTGAATATCTGATCTGAAGAAGTATGTTGCTCTATAATGATTGAAGATCTATACGCTACTTCACCGCAAAGGAAGCGCGTATATATGCGGCTTCGCTGAAGATAAAGCGCGTATGCACAATGAAATATACACAGAGGTATAGGCTGGTTTGTGTGGATGGAAGCGCGTATATACGCGACATCAGTGAAGTGAAAGCGCGTATGCAAACTAGGGTTTGCTGAAGCATGGGGTATGAAACATCTGATCTGTTCCGTTGTATTACTGCTATCTGATTTGTGTTGTCTAAATTGATAAGTATATGTTGGTGATATATGTTTGAGCTTAAAAGTATGGAAAGGGTCCAGTCTGAAAATATGATGAAACGTGGCCTGCAAGTTGTGTTCTACTAAAGTTGGTGGATCCAGTGTGAAAATTGATGAAACGTGGTCCTTAGAGGTGCTGAGGATTGTAGCCTTCAGTCAGGGGGTCGTAGCTCCCTTCCAGGTAAGGCTGGTAAACGAGATCAGGGGGTCGTGGCTCCCTTCCAGGAGAGGCTGGTAAACGAGTCAGGGGGTTGGAGCTCCCTTCTAGGAGAGACTGGTAAACGAGCGCAGGTGGGTGCCTGCACGCTGGTAGAAGTCTGCACCAGCACATATGTTGTAAGATGTTTTCTCTATAATAAAAGATTGAAGGCTGAGAAACGGCAGCGGTGGTTTTCTCTCGACTTGGGTTTCCACCTAAAAATCCTGGTGTTCATGTGTGATGCTTTGTGTGATGGTTTACTCTGGTCTTACTGTTCATGTTTGTTGTTTATTAAACATCTGATGAATGAATGATGAAATGATTTAAGTGAAGATCTAATAATATAATTAGATATCTGTGTATACGCGAGTTTCATAAAAGGTATCCGCGTATATACGCGATTCTGTTTCAGGAAAGTAGTGTATGGGTTTTAGAAGCAAGGAAAAGTAAAAGTTTTGAATATGCAGTAAATACTGATTCACCCCCCCTCTCAGTATTTTTCCCAACACTTTTGTGAGAATTGCGGGTTGAAAATTTTTTTCGGAAATAGTTCGGCCGAACATTTTATCGAGTTCGGCCGAACTTGTTTTTAAAGTTCGGCCGAACTCGTGATTCCGTTTAGCCTGACGGCTTACTGACGGCGCGGGCAAACAGAATTTCTGCCGGAGATTGGAAAACCGGCCACTAAAGTTCGGCCGAACTTATATAAAAGTTCGGCCGAACATGGAGTTCGACCGAACTTTTACTTTTAAAATAGTTCGACCGAACTATTTTCTATAAATAAATCGCCCGCAAAGTTATGTGGTTTATTGTTCCCGCGTTTTCTCTATCGCTGTTGTTGTCGCTGTTTCTCCCGTGTTTTCTCTGTCGCTATTGCTGTCGCTGTTTCTCGTCGCCGCAGCTCCTCGTCGCCGCAGCTCCTCATCGCCGCGCTGGTGTTTGCCACGGTCGTCCTCGTCGCCGCGCTGGTGTTTTCCACGATCGCGCTCTTCGGTCATCGGGTATTACGAATCTGATATATCCGTATGTATGTTTAGTTTTTTATGTAAATTGTTAGTCTCCTCATAATACTTATGAAATTTGGCCTAAATTTTCTAATATATTCCAATTTCTCTTCTTACTATTGTTCAATTACATGGTATTCTGACTGCTTTTGAAATGAGGCAAGGAGGCCCTTCTCAAATCAAAGAAGCTGATTTTAAGGCATCAGCAAAAGGAAAAGAGAAGGAAGTTGTCAAAGAATCCAGCTATACATCTGAAGAAGAAGAAGAAGCAAATTTTGTGAGAAGACTTCAACTAGGTACCGGAAAGTTCAAAGGTAAGCTTCCTTTCAAATGTTTCAATTGTGGAAGAGTTGGTCATTATGCTGCAAAATGTCCTTATAAAGAAACCTCGGCTAAAGGAAAAGAAGTAGCAAGAAGGAATAAGAGTCGATCTAGCACAAGAAAAAGTTATTATACTAATGAAGACAGTGATGGTTCATCTAATAGTGAGGAAGAATGTGAAGAAGACTTTAGACTTCTCATGGCTTTTGAACAAAGAGAAGAAAAGGATACTTTCATGGATGCTCTAGAGGACAATGATTTTCTTGAAGAAAACAATCAACTCAAAGTAAGCCTAGCTGAAAAGAACATAATCATAGAGACTCTTGAAAGTCAGCTTGAAGCCAAAGAAAAACGCATTGAGGAATTGGAGTGTGAAATAGTAAGTCTAAGAAAATATATTGAGAAAGTAAAGACTCTCAATCTTAGATTTGCTAAAGGTTCAGAAACCTTAGATGAGATTATCAAGACACAACGGTCTCCTCTTGTAAAAACAGGTCTTGGATATACTGGGGAATCTTCCCAGACTTCAGCACCAAATTATCTGAAAGCAGTCACAACTGGTTCTCTTCACTCAGCCACTCAGCAAGGGAACAAAGGTTATTTACAGGTAAAGCATGATCATCTCAAATCTAGGATCACTAACAGGGAGATCCCTCAAAGAAGCAACAACCAACAGGTAAATTCAAATAGAAGATTTCATGATCGCCGAAATTTCTACTTCAATGGACAATGTTTCTCATGTCACAATTTTGGTCATAAAGTTGTTCAATGTGTTGCATATAAAACCATCATGACAAGAGAAGCAAGAAAGAAAAGAATGAATATTGAACCAAAGAAGAATACCTGTAACAACTTTTCTCCTCTTCAAAATGAAGTTGAATGTACTTATTGCAATAACTTTGGTCATGAAGAATCTGAATGTAGGAGCAAGGTCCAGCAAAAAGAGCATGTTCCCTCAAGCTCTAAAGTATGGAAAAAGAAAGAAATACAGGTTGAAAATTGTGGGATAGCATTATTTGCAGAAGGTGAAGAAAATCAATGGTACATTGATAGTGGGTGCTCAAGACACATGACAAGTGACAAAAGCAAACTCCTTACATATAATGCTCTAGAAAAGGAAAAGAAAGTTACATTTGGAAATGATACTCCTGCTGTAATTAAAGGAAAAGGGTCAGCATTTCTAAAAGAAAAGGTGAAGGCTAATGATGTCATGTATGTGGATGGATTAAGGCATAACTTGTTAAGTGTAAGTCAAATGTGTGATCAAGGAACAGAAGTGGTCTTTAGTTCAAAGGAATGTGTGGTTCGTGATCTTGATACAGGTAAAATCATTATAAAAGGAAAAAGAAATCCTAGCAACCTGTATGTACTGAACGGTATAGATCAATGTTACTTGAGCAAGTCTTCAAAAAATTGGCTATGGCATAGAAGGTTGGGGCATCTGAGCTTCTCTCAAATCAACAAAGCAAGCAGACTTCAAGCTGTTCGTGGTCTTCCCAATATTAATCTACTAGAAAGCATCATATGCAAATCTTGTCAATTCGGTAAGCAGACCAGAGTACGATTTAATGCCAAAGAAGGATCATCAAGTAAGCCTCTTGAACTCATTCATACTGACATATGTGGACCTATGAGGAAAAAGTCACCACGTGGGGAAGAATACTATATCTTATTTATTGATGATTATTCTAGAATGTGTTGGATCAGGCTCATTAAACACAAAGATGAAGCATTTGAAAAATTTCAGATCTTCAAAGCATTAGTTGAAAATGAATTAGATCTAAAAATCAAGTGTCTTAGATCTGATCGAGGAGGAGAATATACATCAAATGAATTCTTTGAATTTTGTGAACAACATGGCATAAAAGACAATTCTCTGTAGCAGGTACTCCACAACAAAATGGCGTAGCAGAAAGAATGAATAGAACAATTCAACAAATGGCTAGAGCTATGCTCGATGATTCTGGAACTCCTGACATGTTCTGGGGAGAAGCAGCACATACAGCAGCTAACATTCTCAACAAGGCTCATGTTCGGGTAAATAGTGACAAAAATCCATATGAACTCTGGTATGGTAATTCTCCATCTGTGAAGCATTTTAGAGTTTTTGGAAGTAAATGCTTTATCAAAAATAATGATGAAAAGCTTGGAAAGTTTGAACCTAGATCAGATGAAGGGATATTTCTTGGTTACTCATCTTCAAGCAAAGCATACAAATGCTACAATAAAAGGCTTCGAAAGATTGTTGAATGTATTGATGTTGTTATTGATGAGTCTCCTGCAGCTCCTAAAGAAGAAAAACAAACACCAAAAGAAGATGATGGTGACCTATGTCCTTCTACATCAAGTGATATAGACAATGGATCCAATGAAGAACCTGAAGATGATCTATCTGAAAAAGCTCCATCCAGATATGTGCAAAAGAATCATCCTGAATCTCAAATTTTGGGTGACAAGGAATCAGGTGTATGAACAAGGAGAACTCTTGTGGGATCTTCTAATCATCTGGCACTTCTATCCACAATTGAACCACACAATGTCAATCAAGCTAGCAAAGATGAATGTTGGAGGCAAGCCATGAATGACGAGCTTGATCAAATTGAAAAGAATGACACTTGGGAATTGGTACCAAGACCACATGATAAAAATGTCATTGGAACTAAATGGATTTTCAAGAACAAGTTGAATGAAAATGGGGATGTTGTAAGAAACAAAGCTAGATTGGTCTGCAAAGGGTATACTCAACAAGAAGGTATAGACTTTGAAGAAACTTTTGCTCCTGTAGCTAGACTTGAAGCCATAAGAATGTCTCTTGCTTTTTCAAGTTATCAACAAATCAAAGTCTATCAAATGGATGTTAAATCTGCTTTTCTTAATGGTGATCTAGAAGAAGAAGTATATATAGAACAACCGGAAGGATTCATTTTGGGAAATGATGCAAATCTTGTTTGTAGACTTAAAAAGGCCCTATATGGTCTCAAACAAGCTCCAAGGGCTTGGTATTATCGTCTTGACAAATATCTTCATCAACAAGGATTTTCAAAGGGGTCTGCTGATAGCAAGTTATACACAAAAGTTGAAAATGATAAACTATTGATTGTGGTTGTATATGTTGATGATATCATTTTTGGGAGTAATGAAAAATCTTTGAGTCAAAAATTTGCTTTTGTCATGCAGCAAGAATTTGAAATGTCCTTACTTGGAGAACTAACATTCTTTCTTGGCTTACAAGTGCATCAAACTGCAGATGGTATATTCCTTTCACAAGCAAAATATCTTAAGCAAATTCTGAAGAAGTATGGCATGGAAGAATGCAAACCTGTAAGTACACCAATGATAACCGGATGCAATCTCAGTTCTCATGATGATTCTCCCACGGTGAATCAACCAGAATACATATCAATGATAGGAAGTCTACTTTATCTCACTGGAACTAGACCAGACATTATGCATGCAGTTGGGATTGTTGGACAATTCCAAGCAAATCCAAAAGAGTCTCACCTTCAGGCTGTTAAAAGAATTTTCAAATATCTTCAAGGAACTCAAGACCTTGGTCTATGGTATCCAAAGAATGCTGATCTTACTCTTCATGCTTACACTGATGCAGATTGGGATGGAAGTGTTGATGATCGGAAAAGCACTAGTGGTGGTGCATTCTATATGGGACCCCGGTTAGTATCTTGGTTCAGCAAGAAGCAAAATTCTATTGCCTTATCTACAGCAGAAGCAGAATATGTGGCCGCCGCATCTTGTTGCACTCAACTCCTTTGGATGATGCAAACCTTACAAGATTTTCAAATCAAATGTACACCTCCTATCCCCATTAAGTGTGACAATACAAGTGCCATCAGTATTTCAAAGAATACTATTATGCATTCGAAGACCAAGCACATTCCCATCAAGTATCACTTCTTACGTGAACAAGTGCTTGAGCAAAAGGTGAAGTTGGAGTATGTTCCCTCCAAAGAACAAGTTGTTGATATCTTTACCAAACCTCTGCCCAGGGAAGCGTTCGAGTATCTAAGACAGAAGCTGGGAGTGTTCTCTGCCAGTCAAAAGAACAATTCTGTATAAATTTAGAAGATGGAATTTGATACGCGGGTTTCCTGAAACACAGTCGCGTATATACGCGAGTTCATGCACAGAAAACCGCGTATGTCTGATTGCTGACATTTTCCTGATTGGAGTCAGCTCACTTCAGCACATCTGCAGTGCTGTTTGGTATATCTGATACTGTTTAGTATCTCTGGTGGTGTTCCAGTTCTCATAATTCTATTTCTAATGTTTTGATAAATATGCCTTGATGATGTGTTGCTGAAAGTGTTCAGGATGCACTAACTAAGGGGGAGCCTTAGTCATATGGAAAGGTTGCTTGGATGCACAGATTCAGGGGGAGTATTAGCTTTGCTGAGTGTAATGCATTGTTGGCATTATGATGGTTCTGAAATATGTTCTTTGAAGTCTTTCTGGTATTGGTCATAAATGGTCATGAAAAGGTCCTGTTGAGACCCATGATGTAAATTGTAATATTCAGTCATGTAAGGACTTGATAAATTTGTAAACCCACTTAGTTGGGTAGCTGAGTCAAATTTTTGTAAACCCACTTGGTTGGGTACTTGAGTCTCATATGTAAATCCACTTGGTTGGATATTTGTTGTAAGTATGAGTCTTTGGTAATAGGAAGTTCATAGATTCATGTACTTCATTGGAAAATTTGCTTGAAGATTCAGCATGAACTCAGGGGGAGATTGGTCACTTCTGTATTTCAGATCTTCAGAATAGGGGGAGAGTGTGTTGGTTTTGATTCGCCCTTTGCCCTTGATGTCAAAGGGGGAGAGTGACATGGTGTTTGAATGAAGAGAAAGAATGGTGTCAAAATGGGGAATGTGACATTGTGTCATTGTATTCTTAATATACCTATATGTTGTGGTAACCAAACACCATCATGGTTGCCATCAAGTCCAAAGGGGGAGATTGTTGGCAATATGATGCAGAATGTTGTCCTTGATGGAAACCCACTAAATGAAGATGAAGATATGAGATTGTTGACATGTGTTTTCCTTGATGGCAAACCACCTGATGAAGTTCTTCTTGACCTGATGGACTTGGTAAATAATGTAAATCTGATGTATCTACAGTATGTATAGAAGGCAGTGAAGAAAGGATTTCAGATTGTGCTAAATCTATGGTGAAAGAGTATGTCTCAAGGCATACGTGGATATGTCTATGTGAAGTCGTGTATGCACGCGGAAAAGAACGTGCCAAATCGCGTATGGGCTAAAGCGCTCTAAAAGTGCAAAACCAGGGGTAACCACCATGGTATTGACCCATTGTATTGGGTAATGATCCGCCTAATTGACACCGTCCAGGAATACCATCGGAAGTAATGTTGTTTTGGCTCATGGTATTGAAAAAGGGGCTCATGGTATTGAAAAAGGATAAACCTATATAAAGAGATGAAATTCATTATGAAAATCATGAGTGTGGGTGCAAGATGTCTGAGCTTGAATGAATACTTCTCTCTGAAGTATATCTGAATGGAAAGGGTTACACTTGAATGATAAATCTGAATGTATGATGTACCAATGATGAAGAAGGGGATCTAGATCTGAATTGCTCTTGTATTTGCTAGATCTGATTATGGAAGGCTTAGATCTGTGATGAGGCGAGCATCTAGGCGAACATCTGTCTGAAGCAAAAGGGTAGATCTGAACTGAATATCTGATCTAATGAAGTATGCTGCTCTGTAATGATTGAAGATCTATACGCTACTTCGTCGCGGAGGAAGCGCGTATATACGCGGTGTAAGACCAACTACGACCCAGTAACAAATTATAATCGAGATGAAGATCTACGAATTCTATGTCCACCGTTATCATTTTCCCACTAAGAGAAATGGGAAAGCTAGCAAGGTAGCCTTTTGGGAGGAAACTGTGGCCGTCGAAATCTTTAAGGGAATTCAACGACGGAGACAAAGTAGGAGAACCCAAAGTGAGACAGCAAGTAGTTGACATAATGTAGGTCGAAGCACCTTTGTCTATGACAGTGTGATGGATTGGTCTCCCTTTCGACACAACTTGCACCTGGAATGAAAGTTGGTGTGAGAGGTGAGGTTTAGATTTCTCCATGTCAAAGATGGCTAGTGTAGAATCCTGGGGGTTGATTACACCAATGGCCGAAAGTAGAGATTTCCTTAGTGCTGGGCAAGTTTGCAATACTTCTAGTGCAAACATACATGATGGTGCTTGCGCCAAATATTCTACAATATTGTAGTTTTGGGCAGCACGTGCAGAGGTGTTATGAGTCATGCGTTGAAGTGTCCCTTTGGGGGGACGAATCACAGGGTCAAAATTAGGCCTTTCGATATGAAAATCGTTGGGTGGCAGTGGATTTGAATTGGTACCAGGTTCTTGAGCATCAATGACAAGATTTCCATAGAGTTTGGCTCGTGTTTGGAGTTCAACACTTTCAACGCCATAAATGGTGGATGATCCTTCACTGGAAAGATATGTACCACCGTTGCCCCTTTGCGGAGGTTGTGGTGGGTTCACAACCATGTGTTTCTGTTGCTGCTGTGGATTAGGGAAGGGATTATGAAGAATGACAAAATTCCTCCCAGAGTCCTTGTTTGTGATAAAACTTGTGCATTCCTACAGCCGAGGACATTTGTATGTCAAGTGGTCCTCCGAATAGATTCTGCAAGGAAATTTCATGGGTTTCTCCTTTCCTTTTTCGTTCTTAGCAACATTTTTCTGATTAATTATTTTGAGTATTCGACTACTCTTCTGAAGAAGAGGACTTTTTCTTGTTCTTCTTGTCCTTGCCACTAGGTTTTTGTGAAAATTTCACAGAATTTACCTCAGTGGTAGGAAGAGTATTCGATTGGTTAGGGGAAGTGGCATCCGAAGATGGCTGGGAGGTTTTCCCACTAGGTTGTTTTATGGCTACGCCAGAGATTTCACCAACAAGGCCGTCGGTGTGGGCTCCATGTTTTTTAGTAGCGGGAGGATTCAGATTACCAAGGGCATGGGGGAGTAAATCATATAGTGTGCCATATTGCGAATAGATGAGATCTAAATGATGTGCATGATGAATGGATTGATCTTCCGTGACCACACTAGACAGACGAATTTCCTTAGCTAGGGTTGGTAAGAGTGACTTACAAAACCAGTTTGATAAGAGATGATTCGGGATTGGTGCTTTTACCAGCGTCCTCATACGTCTCTATTCAAGAATGTGATCAGAGATGTGGGTGGCGGTGTCTTGGCGTAGCGAGGTTAAGAGTTCCGTGCTAGTTTCATATCTAATAGGTAATTGGAAGTTCTAAAGAAATTCCATAGCTAAGGCGCCAAAAGTGTTGACAGCCCCATGTGGTAACTCAATGTACCATTTGGTAGCATTTCTTTTGAGAGTGCGGGGGAAAAGTTGAAGTAGGATACTATCATCCACCATGGAGTTAGAAATAGACCATAGATGAAAGGTGGTGACGTGCGTAGCTGGATCGTCCCCTTGTTTCCCATAAAATTTAGGGATGTTAGACGAAATCTTGTGCGGTACTGGAGGCCATAGTGGGTTGTGGTTGATGGGATCATTGGTCAGTTTGTAGATGTCGGGGATGTCTAGAGCTACCAAACATGGAAATTGCATGTTTGCCCCCGGATCTAGCCAAGGACGTATTGGCTTACCATTCAGACTATAGGGTCTGCCCATCAGTGTGTTACCAATGGGATAAGTATGACTTTGTTGATAAAAGTTCCCTGTGGGTGGGGGTGTAGGGGTGTATGGTTGCTGTCCGTAGGGTATGTTTTTCTGGGAGGCGAACTGTTGGTTTCCCACAGTGTAAAAGTTACCCCCTTGCCCAAATTGATTTTGGGGTTGGTTTTCCCATATGGACGCGATAGAGCTAGCGAAAGGCATACTGCTATTCGCATAGTTAAGCAATGACGTAGAAAATACATCGAAAGTTTTACCACTCAAAGGAACAATGTTAACAATAGGCTGTCCTATTTTTCCTAAGGACTACAGGGGTACTGAAGTGCCCCTGGTCATATGTGTGTTGGTGACACTTCCCCCTGGCATGGTGGCCAAGGGTTTGAACTCAACAAAAGGTTCCAACTGAAAGGGTTGCTAAAAGGAAACGAAGCAGCCTCGCTATCGGGAGTGGAAACCGTGGGTCCCGATGCAGTCACAATAGGAGTAGATCCCAAAGGATTCGAAGGGCCGTTGATAGTTGTGGTGAACGCAGTTTTGGGACTGGGTTTAGCCTGGCTACTGGGGTTGCCGATCATTAGCGTAGAACTGACTACCGGCGGGGAAGATGGTGGTGAACCAGAGTTGGTTACCATTTGCATCGACCCCATGGGTGTCGCTTGTGAAATAGATGTTGGTGCAACCGAAGACATATCTTGGTTTGGTGTAACCTGAACTATCACTGGCGCCGACGGGTCAGTGAGAGGAGGATTGCAAGGAGGTACGACTCCTTCCGTAAAAGGATCCTTTGGAAATTCCATGTGATATGGGGCTATGTGAAAATCAGGGGTTGTCACTGGAGACTGCTCTTCCGAAGAAGGCATGGGCTCACCGAGACTTGACTCATCCTTCGGTGTTAATGGAGGGAGACCTCACTGTCGTCGAGACAAACGGCGAGGGTTGAAGGACGCCACTGTGACCTATTTATTTTTAACATATTTTAATTATTTGTGATTTATTATAAAGTCTCAGTGATAGTAACCACGCACCTAAAAAAGAAAAAAGAAAAAAGGACTTTCTAAATTCAATCAAAAAGCAGCCAGAACAGGGTTGCCCCCTCTGAGTACTACCGTTTGCTAGAGATGAAACCCAGTATCACAATAGCATACAGAGAGGGTTAGTCGTAAACACAATTATGGTTACTCTAGAGCTTCACTCGAACCTCAGACAATAGGTGTAATCACTCTCGTGAAGATGAGTACCTCCCAAAGACCGAAGACAGAGTAGGTTCATATATTTTAGGTACCAGGACAACCCATCCCAGTCACCTCGTGTAAGTCCCTAAAAAGTTTGGCAAATAAAGATACCTCAAATCACAGACATCATCAGGGGCATCACAGTCTTAGACAGCATGCTATATGGGCAGAACACCTAGATCCCCAATCTAGTTTCGACATCCCTGAAGGGAACCCCAATATATATCATGCCCACTGAATGCACTCGAAGGTGGGATACCTTTTCATGCACCCTAGTGTTGTCTCGCGCTTAACTCTGGTGGTAGTGGAGTGGTCCCGATAATATGAGTACAGTAGGATTTCACTTTTTAATGACTCTAGTTTCAAGTTTTGAGATCTTGGGTGATTTTCTCACTTCTCCTACCCCAAGATCCTAGCCTGAACTACTATTGGAGTGAGCTCAGAAAAAGTTATATGATTAATTTTATTATCGCTTGATTCTTAGTGTACTTGATTATTAGTCTTGCAGAGGGGGAGTGGGCGTATGAAATGTGATGAGACTCTGACTCAAAAAACCATGCAGAAACATGCTCTAAATATTCAATTCAATGAAGAGTTTATTATACAAGGAGATATTCTTTCAACATCCATGCACCAAACATTGAAATAACATAGTTCAATTTTAAAGAATAAAACATCTATATATCTAATCTTAACACATTTTTAAGCAAATTTTTTTAGAATTAATTCAGCTAAGTTCAAAAATACTTAAAAAAAATTTCTTCTTCAAAAAGCAGATGCGACTAACATTAACTTTTTAAACAAGAACTAAAGACAAAATTGCTAACTGGTAAACAAGCACAGGGATCCAACAAGGAAAACTAATCTGATGGCCAATAACTCTACAACCAAAGGGAAACAAAACAGAGGTGTAAACAACAGATTTGGCTGGGTAACGCTGGCAAGCAGAGGCTATAGAGCGTTAATATTGAGACCAACACACTGCATATGAGCATAATCAGCGTTATAACACACTGAAACACTTATAGAGGAAGCGTTACTTAGGGTAAAGTTGTACAGATGGCTAATCAGGGTATAATCTGGACTCTGTGAGCTTTTGAGGTAATTATTGAGCATATAAACTGGTTAGAAGGATATGTGAACATACAGAAAGAGGTAAAGTCATAGAAATAATCTAGAAACTTAGGGTTTACTCTCCAGTGGAGTTGCCATTTCTGCTATAGGATAATATGCTTGGGTGGTGGTTATTGTGTGTCCCTCTCAGGGCTTTCCCGTGCCCAATGCAGATTGTCAGATTAGTTGTAAAGTTCCAGAGATGCTGCATGCATGTTCATGTTAATATATATAATCGAAAAAGCAAGATGAAAAGATTACCTCTTTATGGACAACATATCCTATGGAGAACGCCAAGCAGCGAAGTAGAGATCCTTCTTCACCGAATCCAAATCCAAATCCTGTGATCAATCAAAGCACATGCATAATTTGTACAACAATATAGCTTCTTATCAATTAAAATATT
This sequence comes from Pinus albicaulis, assembly GCA_034641835.2. Taxonomy (NCBI): domain Eukaryota; kingdom Viridiplantae; phylum Streptophyta; class Pinopsida; order Pinales; family Pinaceae; genus Pinus; species Pinus albicaulis. The sequence goes on along the minus strand of JAXQQM020085487.1, from coordinate 116,303 downwards.
ATATAAGAAACATAAAACAATGCAGATCTAAGCCATTCATATCATGCTACATAGATGATTGAACAAAAATTGTGACACTGATGCATCTAATGGACAAAACAGATACAGTTCTATTGATTTATGAAAAGGACGATTACAACTGTCAGTTGCACCAAGCCCTCTTCAAAAATAGAAGAAAAGAGATATCAATGCCTTAGAAATAAGCCACTTCGAGGGGGTAACCTCCAATACATTACATGAATGAACAATTCTTGGATGATACAAATTACAAAAACTCCTCTCTATATATAGGAGTCCATGGGGCCACAATGTAATCCTAGCCGACCTAACAATAATAATTTAAGGGCGCACAATAATAACAATATGGGGGTTACAGGGGTACAATAATAACAATAAGGGGGTTACACTAACAACAATAAGGGACTATACTAGTAATATAGGGACCTAACATGCCCCTCTCCTTCAAAAAAGTGTTGCACTCAATGCTTGAGTAGCTCTGGGTGCTTTTGTATAAAATTCTCATCCTCCCATATAGAATCTTCAGTGGGTAAGTTCTTCCACTTGATGAGATACTCTGAAATTGATCGTTTCCGTAGATGTCAAGTTCTTGTTTATGTGACCGCTTCAGGTTCCAATATGATTTTTCCTTCCTCATCAAGTTCTAGCAATATTGTTTGAACTGGAAGATTTTCACCTATAACCTTCTTTAAGCATGAAACATGGAAAATTGGATGCACTCGTGAAGAAGAAGGAAGCTCCAATTTGTATGCCATAGTACCAATATTTTGCAACACCTTGTAAGGACCATAGTACTTTGGTGATAATTTATTATCCTTCTTAGCTTGCTTGAGGGACATTTGTTTGTATGGTTGTAGCCGTAAAAATACCCAGTCTCCTACATCAAAACTTCTCTCGCTGCGATGTTGATTTGCCTATTGTTTCATTCGATTTTGTGCCAAATTCAGGTTGTCCTTTAAGAGTTGGAGAACTTCTTGTTGATGCTCGATGTGATCTTCCACTGCTTGAACCTTCAATTTTTCTCTTAAAGATGATGTGATGGATGGTGGATGATATCCATAAAGTGCCATAAATGGGGTCATTTTTGCTGCAATATGGAAGGAAGTGTTATACCACCATTCAACGAGAGGTAACCACTTGACCCATTGTGTTTGTTTATTAGATACAAAACAATGAAGATATCCTTCTAAACATTTATTTACTATCTCAGTTTGACCATTGGATTGAGGATGATAAGATGAGATATGAGCTAATTGAGTACCCAAACAAGAAAATAACTCCATCCAAAAATTTTCAGTAAAAATGGGATCTCTGTCGCTCACAATAACCCTTGGGTTTCCATGTAGCTTTTGAATTGTGTCCATAAATTTAGTAACAACTGTACTTTCTTTAAATGGATGAGATAATGCACACAAGTGTGCATACTTGGTAAGTCTATCAACTACCACCATGATGATACTCTTTCCTTCAGACTTAGGTAAACCTGTGATAAAATCCATTGAAATCTCCTCCCAACGTTGACTTGGAATGGATAAAGGTTGTAGAAGACCCACGGTCTTAATTGTCTCAATTTTATTCTACTGGAAAACCAAACATTCTGCCAAAAAATTTTGAATATCAGATTTAAGGCCATCCCAAATAAATTCTTTCTTCACCCTGTGGTAAGTTTTTAAAAATCCTGAGTGTCCTCCTAAAGGAGAAGTGTGCAATTCCAAAAGAATATTTTTTTTTAGTTGGGAGTTCTTACAATGATATAAGCGATCTTTGTACCATAAGGAATCATTTTTCCAAATAAATGTATCAGATGTACTAGGATCTTGCTGCAACTTCTTCATCCTTCTTCCATTCATCTCTTACTTCGTTTATCCAATCTGGTTGGATAATAGAAAAGGCACAAAGCAATGCTTCCACCTCTTTATTCTTTCTTGAGAGTGCATCTGCAACAACATTTAGCTTCCCTTTTTTGTAGATTATTTCAAAGTCATAACCCAACATCTTTGTGACCCATTTTTGCTGCTCTTCTGAAGATAGTCTTTGTTCCAAAAAGTGTTTAAGACTATCATGATCAGTTTTTACCTCGAAGTGTCTTCCCATTAGGTAAGTTCACCATTTCTTTAGTGCATGCAATATTGCTAACATTTCCTTCTCATAAATAGGTTTTTGTAAATACTTACCTTTGATTGGATGTCTTTCAAAAGCAATGGGTCTTCCTTCTTGCATTAAAACAACACCAATTCCATTTCCTAAGGCATCATTTTCCACAATAAAGGTTTTTGTGAAGTCTGGCGTAGCTAAGATCGGTGCTAGGAACATTTCCTCTTTAAGATATTCAAAGGCCTTAATTACTTTAGGAGTCCATGAAAATGCATATTTCTTGAATAATGTTGTTTGAGGTGCTGCAATTCTCCCATAATTCTTAACAAACTTGCGATAATACCACGTTAACCCGAGAAATCCTCACAATTGCTTTATGGTTGTAGGGAATTTCCATTCCTTAATGGCTTTAATTTTGTTAGGGTCTACCTTAACACCCTCGTGAGATACAATATGACCCATATATTCCACCTCTTGTACTCCAAAGAAAAATTTGGATGTTTTTACATATAATTGTTTCTCCTGCAATAGTTTGAGTGCCTTGTCAACATGTTGAATGTGATCCTTCCAAGAGTTGCTGTAGATTAGTATATCATCAAAAAATAATAGCACAAATTTTCTAAGGAAGGGTTTGAAAATGGAATTCATCAACCCTTGAAATGTAGAAGGTGCATTGGTAAGGCCAAAAGGCATGACCAAAAATTCATAATGACCCTCAAGAGTTCGAAATGCTATTTTTGGAATATCTTCAGTCTTCATTCTAATTTGATGATATCCTGAACGAAGATCCAACTTGGTAAAATAAATTGCTCCATGTAATTCATCCAATAATTCATCAATCACAAGAATGGGAAATTTATCTTTAATGGTGAGCTTATTGAGCTCCCTATAATTCGGACACATGCGCCATAATCCATCCTTCTTGTGTACAATACTACAGGAGCAGAGAAAGCACTTTGACTAAATTATACCCGCCTCTAACATTTCTGCAATCATACGTTTAATTCGCTCTTTTGGACATAAGGATATCTATAAGGGCTGATGTTTGGAGGAAAACTTCCTGGGATTAAATGAATAGCATGATCATGATCACGAATAGGTGGGAGTATTTTGGGAGTTTCAAACATCTTGGAATGATTGTCTAATACTTTTTGGAGATCTGCAGAAATAGATGATTTTGATGTTGGAACTTCTAGTGAGCATAATTTTGCAATTACGCCTCGTTGTTCTTTCTTTAGGAGTTTTTTCATGACATTAGAGCTTATTATCTTTCCTGGCTTTCCTGCAATACCCTATAATTCGACTTCCTTTCGTTTTGAAAAAAATTTCAAGAAAAGTTCTTGAAAATTAAAAGCTACCATCCCCAAAGATTGTAACCGTTGTACTCCCAGTACAAAATCAACACCTCCCATAGGAATGGAAAGCATTGGAATATTCAATACATATTCCCCCATGGTTAGCTTGATATTATGGCATTTTCCAGAGCAATTTATAGTTCCTCCATTTGCAACCATCACTTGAAATTCTAGTGCTAGGTATAGGAAACAATTCAATTCCTTAGTTACCTTACAATGAATAAAATTATGGGTGCTACCTGAATCAATCAAAACTATTACCTTTTTCTTCTTGATATGTCCTTCTATCTTGAGAGTTTGAGTGGTAATTCCTGCCAATGCATTACATGATATGGTCAGACTCATTTATTCCTCTTCTAGGGCTGGTTCTTGGTGTATATCCTCTTCTTTTGAAGATTCTTGTTCATTTTCTTCTTCCTCTTCACAATCTATGTAAAATAATTTATTCTCACCACACTTATGACCTTTAGTGTATTTGCTATCATAATTGTAGCAAAGCCCTTTTTCTCTTTTTTCTTCCAATTTTTGTGGTGTCAACCTTGTAGGTTGTGGAAATCTAGGAGTAGCAACACTTCCATCTTTATAGAAGTGAGTGATAGGCTTCCTTGTCACCATAATTTTACATTCAATTTTTCTTGCCAACCTGAATGCCTTCTCCAATGAATCAGGTTCCAAAAAATGAATTTCATGTTGGATGTTATCCTTTAAAGTACCTATGAAGAGATAAATCTGGTGTTCCTCTGGAATATCAATTACCCTTATATTCAATTTTTGGAAGTCCTCAATGTGCCCCCCCACTAAACACTTTTGTTTGAGATTTATCAATTGGCTAAAGAAAGTGTTGCTCTTTGTATCCTCATAATGTGCTATCATTTCCTCCGTAAAAATTGACCAAGTGACAATTTTTTTACGGGAGCAAAGCCATCGATACCATACAAATGTATTTTGTTCTAAATATAAAGTTACAATGCGTACCTTTTGTGTGTTTTGCACATTATTGAGATCAAAATATTGCTCCAGCTATAGTATCCATGTTACAGGATCCTTTCCATCAAACTTCCTCATATCCATTTTTGGAATATGGGGGTTCTTCCCTCCAACATTAGAGTTTATGAAATCACGATTAACATTTATTTTGTTCTCATCATGAGTTTCCTCCACTATATTTTCACCATTAGCAAACATTTCTTGTATGAAATTTGTCAAACCATCCATGTCTGCTTTTAGATCATTCTTCATGTTTTCCATCTTAGCTTCCATGTCATCCATCTTAGATTCCATGCCAGCTTCCATGCCATCCATCTTAACTTACATGCCATTCTTCAAACCATCCATCTTAGATTCCACGCCTTTATTCAAACCATCCATCTTAGTTTCCGTGCCTTTCTTCAAAACTTCCATGTCATTTTTTGTTGCTCTTTGCGAGAGCGAAATTTGTTGCAATTGCTCTTGTAATTTTGATATGTCATGTTGCTATTCTTCGTCTTCATTAGTCATAATAGATCCCTCTAAAGGCTTAATGGACGTTGAATTATTTTATTGGCCATTTTAGAATCTAATACTGATATCTATTCTACAATATGCCCTTGGAATCAATTCAACTTGATTCTTCAAACAAGACTTATGCAATTCGGAAAAAAATACACACTTGCTTTTAAGGAGCTTGATATTGAAATTGACTTATCTCTATACTTGGAGATCCTAAATATCTAAAATGTGGCCCTGTAGTATTCCTCTGAAGCTTCTTTCAAATGCCATAGGTCTGACTTGATTTTGATTCTTCAAGGAAAATTTATTTCCAATCTCCCACAACGACCTAATTATGGCCTGGTTCAGTAGAGCGAAATTGTATGACTTGCCACGTGTCACTATTTTTTCCTTTGGTTCTGAAATTTATAGACAGAAAACTACTGTCTGTGTACTTCTAGTCACTTTTTACAGAATTCCAATCCGATGCTCAGAGAGAGAGTTATGAAGATTTTCCCACGATCATCACTTTAAGATGAAATTCGGGAGCCTAAAAAAGACCTAACTTCCACAGATCATATCTCCAAAAATATTGGAACCAAGCTCTGAAATTGTGTGAAAATGTTCCTCAGGATTTTAGTTTCGTGCTCTAAAAATTTTAGCTTTTGAACCTTCGTAGAAAAACAATTATAGCAAAACTTCCGCGATGACCTTTTTAAGTGAAATTCAGGAGCCTACAAAAAGCCCTAACTTCCATAGATAATATCTCCGAAAATATTGAGAACCAAGCTCTGAAAATTTTCGACGATGTTCCTTAGGTTTTCAGCTTCACACTCTAAAATTTTAGCTTTTGAATCTTCGTAGACAAAAAGTTATAGCGAAAATTCCACGATGACCTGTTTGGAGCAGCGAAACCATATAATCCAAAGCTCTAATACCAAATGTTGTGAAACCAGCTCCAAAAATAGAAGAAAAGAGATATCAACGCCTTAGAAATTAGCCACTTCGAGGGGGAAACCTCCAATACATTACATGAATGAATAATTCTTGGATGATACAAATTACAAAACATCCTTTCTATATATAAGAGTCCATGGGGCCATAATGTAATCCTAGTGGGGTCACAATGTAATCCTAGCCGACCTAACAATAATAATTTAAGGGCACAATAATAACAATATGGGGGTTACAGAGGTACAATAATAACAATAAGGGGGTTAAACTAACAAAAATAAGGGACTATACTAGTAATATAGGTACCTAACACATGCTCATGCTAATATATATAATCGAAAAAGCAAGATGAAAAGATTACCTCTTTGTGGACAACAGATCCTATGGAGAACGCCAAGCAGCAAAGTAGATATCCTTCTTCATCGGCTCCAAATCCAAATCCTATGATCAATCAAAGCACACGCGTAATCTCTACAACAATATAGCTTCTTATCAATTAAAATAGCATATAAGAAACATAAAAAAATGCAGATCTAAGCCATTCATATCATGCTACATAGATGATTGAACAAAAATTGTGACACTGATGCATCAAATGGACAAAAAAGATATAGTTTTATTGATTTATGAAAAGGATGATTACAAATTTTAGTTGCACCAAGCCCTCTTCAATCTCCCAATTCCTCTCTCTCTTTCTCTATCTCCAAGTGTGATGATGTTCAAGGTAGAAATATCTCAATTAACATCGCCAATCTTCAAGCCTTACACTACAACAATGAAATTCTGCTCCACATATAATCAAACCTTCGACTTTAGACCAAGAGCCCATAGCTCCAATTTATAGGAGATGGAGAGGACAAACGTTGCCAACTATTTCAACCTGTTCAAATATGGAAAGATCTAGATGTGTCCTCGCTTTTACTTGCTTTTGCCTTCCATAGGAGTTCAGTTGCATTTGGAAATGCATAATAAAAGGTTTGTGCCATTTAGTTTCTATTTTGAACTGATTCCGTTTGGGAGAAAGCTGGAAATTCCAGTCAATTTTCTGCAAGATATTTTTCCCTTTTCACATTCAAACACGGATAACGCTGCCCCTTGGGAAAGACAGAGCATTACCCTAGTCATTAACGCTCCCTTTGCATTGCTCAAGTGCGTTATAACTCTGCCTAGTTGTTTCTGGGGTGCGTTACCTTGGAAAAAATGGGTCTAGTCTAGGTAATTTTCTTCCTTCCATGTTACCTTCTCCTCTGAGCTAATGAGGAGGTAATTTGTCCTGTAAAACACATCACAAAGTCAAAAATTTTCACCTCCCACTGCACATAACAAAACCTATGATTTGCGGGCGGGCCCACCTCTTCCTCGCCACGTCATCCCCGCTCCCCGCACTTCGCACATCGCAATATTTAACTTTTAATCTCCGTCGCTCATAACCAAGGTGTGGGATTTGTGATTTGTGATGAATGGGCGGCCCCTACCTCCTTTTCACGTCATCTCCACTCCCAGCCCTTCGCATATCTCAAAATTTAACTTTCGCCCTCCGCCGCTTACAACAAAAGCCTTCGACCTGCGATTGCGATATAGGATTGGGACCCCACCTTCTTGCCACGTCTGCTCCCGCCTTCTCCTTCCATCCTATCCCATTACCCTCGCCAACACGTCCGTTGTGCCATAAGGGGTTGGGCAATAATCCAACAGACTCACGCCACCTCTACTCCACAAAACCACTGTTTCAAAGCCAAAATTCGGCATAATTGCAGAGTTTACCATCTCTGTTATTGCCGAATTATTGCAGGTGTGAAATTCACAGGTAGTATCAGAGAAAGAGAAAACTGTTGCTGAAGAGCCTATTGTTATCAAAGAAGAGTTGTCAGGTCTCTATTAACTAGATCACAATGCTCCTTTAGACTGTTCAATCTCGGTCATAATCCCCCTATGTCATATCCTTTCCCTAGTTTTGACCCATATAAATTTCCCTTTCTCTGATCCCCCTTCTATCATCCCATTCTTCATTGCAGGTTGATAAACCAGATACATTGAAAAAGCATGCCTCCCAAGGAAGATGAAAAGGCACGATGTACATATCATCACAACCACTGATTGATGAAAAGTACCAGCATCACATCATCTTTAATGATCCAGTAGAGACGACCCAAAAGTAAAGCTAGATTTCAGAGCTACCCATCGTTGTCTCTTCACAACCATTTCAGCCACCTCCAAGCCACTTTTTGGATCCACGAAGAGCCACCTAAGTTTTGAATTCATGAAGAGCTGCTAAATTGATTCTACAAGTGATGATTTGTCGTATATTTTCTTTGTTCAGGCCTTGCATGGCCACACTTGTCAAATTTTAGTTTGATTGTAATTAATGAAAGTTACTGAAGTATATTAGGGTAACTGATGCAGTTTTGCAGTTAACTACTGCTCAATTTTTTATTGTCAAGGGTTAGACCTAGTTAGACTCTATGTTGTAAGAATCATTGTATTGGAGCACTATAGTTTTTGAGCTGGGCATCAATAATAAGAGAGCGTTCACATAATTATTGAGCTATGTTAATGGTGATGTTTTTTATTCTCTGTTAATGTTTTCTTTGTCTTTTCATGCTGTGCATCAATTTACCTGATTGTAAAACATAAAATTTAGATTAATATTTGCTGAGAGAGCACCTTAATTCTGTCTGTAATTACTATCTTGATGTTTTCTTCTGAATTATATTTAAATAATTCTTAACTTCTCTTTAGCTATTACTAAACTCACTGCTTTCTTTCATCTCATAGTCATACTTCCAGTAAGATCCAGTCTGCATAGTTAGCTTTCCCTGTGAATTCCCTTGAAAATTTGATGCACAATTCAACATTTTATGACTCCATAGCCCAATGGATTAAGTTTCATAGCTCTATCTGTTCAACTACATAATCAATCAAAACAAACAACCCTCATAATTTCTATAACTAGCCTAATATCAACATTTATACCATCAAGCTAAATCATAAAAAAAAAGAAAGCCCTCTATGATTCTAGGAAGGCTAGGTCCTAGACTCCAAAGTAGTTTGATGTTGTCCTATATCATTTATTCTTTCCAATCTTATAAATTATAGTGGCACAACATAATGACGACCATATTGTGGAATTATTGAAGAAGCTTGGTATTTCATAAGAACTCAGAAAACCAGTCAAAATATTGTGTGATTTAAGTATTTTCCATAGATTGGTTTTCCAACTTTTGTGAAACATTCAGACTGTCTGTGCTTTGGGTCCAAAATTTTGGCTCCCAGAAGAATCTTTACTATATCTCATCATGAACCAAATCCCCCCGCAATAGTTGACAATCTAAAGAAAATTCTGAGAAAAAACCCCCGCAGCGCAGAGTCCAACTATTAGCAATCCTCTTCACAGAGCAAGTTCCCTCCCTGAAAACCTTGCAACCTTACAGGACATCTAGTTCAACTTACACTTTGAACAAAGCTTGTTCAGGACCAAATCTCATAATTGGATAACCCAGATAGTTTTTGAACCATCTATCTTAAAACAAAGTCCAGTTGGGGAGGCCTCCACCTCCACCCAAACTTACCTTCAACTTTTCCAACACTTTGACTCCCTTCAAGGTCTGGTAAAAGAAATCACCTCAACTATTGATGATGCTTACCTTCAATAGTCAGTAGAATTATCTTCTATTACTGCAGGAGCTCCCTCTACCATTTCCAAGTCTACCCATCCCCAGTCAATTTTTCTAGGTGTATATGTAGCTCCTACCATTTTCTTGAACATCCCTCACCAGAGTTCCCAAACCTCCACTCATACACCCACCATCCACTTTCCTCCATTTAATCCTCCACCTCCCTTGGTTAAACCCCCTTGGGTTCCCCCACCACCAATCATGGAAGCCTAGTATTCTCCATTGGTGCTACCACAAACTATGGCACCTATGCCACAGGATTATCAGTCCAAAATCCCACTATTTGATGAAACTGGTCCTGCAACTACTCAACAACATGTGGATAAAATGAATGACTATTTTGACTAATAAGAAATAGACAATGAAACTATTAAGTTGAGGATGTTTTATCAAATTTTGGGGGGAGAAGTAAGAAAATGGTTTAAAGGATTGACTCAGAATAGTGTCCATGACCTCCCTTCCCTCCACCAACTATTCATAAATAAATGGGAAGTTAAGAAAACCCTCTTCAAATCTTGTCAGAATATGAAAACATCAAGAGAAATGTTGTAGAGAGTGTCCAAGACTACTGTACCGGGTTTAATAGCACATACAATGAAATATCTCCTCATATGAAACCCCCATAAGGTTTAACCCTGATGAAATTCCCATATGGTTTCGACCCAGAGATGGCTTATCAGCTTAGAAAAAGAGTTATTACTACATTAGAAGACATGCATAGGGGTGCAGTAAGTGTAGAAGCCAATATGATTGCAAAGATGGCTAGAATGAGAAATTAGAAGAGAGTGACTATTAAGGAAGAGCCTACAGCTTATACATATGATGCTAAGATTGATAGCCTGGTAAGAACTATGGAGAGAATGATGGAGATGATAAGCCCGAATAAGAGAGCTACCCCTAGGGATAATCAACCAGTTCCTCAAAATAGAAACCAAAACTTTAGAAGAAACCCCCCTCAGATAAGACTTGGAGAACAAAGAGGCCCTGACTAGTAAATTAGGCCTCCTTTCCAAGAGAATTATGCTGATGAAGATGAGGGAGTGGTTGAAGAACTAGAAGAAAGTCAAATTAATACAATGGGAATTAATGAAGAAGATTTTGTGTTCCTTATTGAATAAGAACAAGATTTATTTTCTCTAACTCAAACTGAAGTAGAATTTGAAGAGTCAGAATATTACAAACAAGGGTTTGAGAACGCCATCATGGAGGTACATAGACAATATAATCTTAGAAGCAAGAAAAACTATGACAATTCCAAGAAAAAGAATTCTGAAAATTCTGCTAAAAAGGTCCCTGAAACTAATCCCAAGAAAACAACAGAAAGCTCAAAGAAATCTCTTAATATCTGTGGAAAGAATGATATGGAAAGTGGCACTAGCACACCAACAGTCAACCCTATAAAAAAATTTCAAGCTGATATCCTCACTACAAGTCAACAATCTGAGATCACTGCAAAAATAGTGCCTGAGAAGACCGATTCAAATCCGCCAAAAACACTGACACCATTCAACATTGAGAACAAAATCGATAAAATAAAAATATCAATCCCTCTCACTAAATTAGTGAATAAGGATGTATATAGATCTTAGGTCCTAAAAGCGCTGAACACTGTTAATCTAAATAAAAGAAATCACTGACACTATCAAACTAAATGATGATAAACCTGAACTGTTGTTTGGACCAAAAGTAGAGGGAAAATCCTAGGAGGGAGGTGTTCCCCCATTTTATATCAGTTTGACTATTCATGATAAAATTCTCCACAATGCCATGTTAGTTTCAGGTGCCTCTCATAATCTTATGCCAAAGGCAGTCATGGAGAAACTTGGCCTTGAGATAACCAGACCCTACAAAGTTTTGTACTCATTTGATTCCAACAAAGTCAAATGTCTAGGCCTCATCAAAGATATTTGTGTTACTCTAGTCCAGATACCAGCCAAGATTCTAGTGATGGATATAGTAGTGGCTGAAATCCCTCCTATATATCGCATGATTTTATCACACTCATGGTGAGACAAGTTTCAAGGGGCCCTCCAAATGGACATAACTTATGCTACCATACCAGTGTTTGGCCAAAAAAGAAGACTGTATAGGGAGACTTTAATAAAATACATGGTGAGAAGTCAAGAAAAACCACATAAATACCCCCTCTACTCTGTTCATTCTGACCTTGATTCATTCATCCTTTATAATGATGAAGAAATTAATGAACAAGTAGCTCGAGAAGAAGAGGACCATAATAGAGAACAATTAGACCAAGTAGAAATTGTACAAAAAAATTATAAATATGAACCTTTTTGGGACATGAGTTTTGATGGATCTCATGGCAAAGCAGGCTGACGAGTAGGGGTGTGGGAATGCAATACTGAAAACAAACATGCAGAGGGTCATTCCTACAATTTGAATTTTCAGTGCACCAACAATATAGCAGAATATGAGGTACTCCTTTTTGGTTTACAACTACTTAAGAGATTAGGAGCCAAAATAATTTTTGTTCATGGGGATTTTGAGTTGGTTATTAGAAAAATAAAGGGAGAATATTCATCGAAACATCCTATATTGAGAGCATATAGGAGTGTTGCCCTTGACCTCCTGAAAAAATTTGAATAATATGACCTTGCTGCAGTTCCAAGAAATCAAAATATTCTTGCAGATTAAACACCGTCCAACAGTCCCTAATAATATGAGATATTGGCAAGTCTTTGGAGATGGCAAGCAGATTGAAAATTTCTGCAATCTAAAGGTGAGTTTGAAGATTCCAGCTTGGACCTAGATTGTGAAGAAGATTGTCCCATTGAAGAACAAGTGTGCAGGAATGAACCTCCTCATAATTATGATATTTTTCAGCAAATAAAGATCTACATAGAATAGAGATACATGAAGATCAAGAAAAATAAGAGTTTGAAGTACTCCAATTCAGATATAACATCCTGCCTAGAGGAATTTTCCCTTTGGAGGAACTACTTGATTTCAATGATGTGTACAGAAAACCAAAGATGGAACCTACAAAAGAAAATATTGAGGAGTGCAATCTGAGCGATGAGCAAAGACCGAGTGCGATCCTAGGCGATGGAAACAGACCCCAGATGATAAAGTTATCAAAAACACGCAACATCCCTGAAACACCAACATATTTCTTTGTTTAATGAGTTCATTGATGTGTTTTCTTGGAGCTATAAAGACCTAAAATCTTATGATTCTAATATTATCCAGCACAAGATTCTAGTCAGGAAGAACTAGAAGCCTTTCAAATAGAAATTGCACAGGATAAATCCTGTCTTAATGCCCTTGGTTGAGAAGGAGATCAAGAAGATGTATGATGCCAAAATAATAGTCCCAATCAAATAATCCGAATGGGTTTCCAATATTGTGCATGTAAGAAAGAAAACAGGTGGGATTAGGCTCTGCATTGACTTTAGAAATATGAACAAAGTATCACTTAAGGACAACTACCCTTTACCAAATATGGACCACATATTGCAAAGGGTAGTGGGTTCTAGAAGGATATCATTGCTAGATGGATTTTCAGGGGATAATCAAGTGCTGGTGCATCCTGATGATTAACACAAAACAACTTTTATCACTCCTTGGGGAACCTTCATGTATGTAAAAATTCCTTCTGGATTAATAAATGATGGTGCCACTTTCCAGAGAGCAATGGTCATTGATTTTTTAGAAGAAATCAACATTTTATTGTGATCTACCTTGATGATATTACAGTATATTCAAAAACTGATGAAGAACATCTAGCCCATTTGAGAAGAGTTTTCGAAAAGTGCAGAAGGTTCAGACTATCCATGAATCCTAAGAAATAATTATTTGGTCTCGAAGAGGAAAGCTTCTGGGCCATATTATTTCTGAAGAGGGAATCAAAATTGACCCCAGTAGGATTAAGGGCATACTTCAAATCAATCATCCCAGGAACATCAAAGAGCTTCAATATTTCATTGGAAAGATAATATTTTTAAGAAGTTCTATACCAAACCTTGCAGAACTATTGAGAAATATCACTAACATGCTAAAGAGAGATTCAAGAGTTAAGTGGACCATGGAAGCTAAGAAATATTTTGACCTGGTAATGTAGGCACTCACTAAAGCACCGGTTCTGATCAGCCCTGATTTCACCAAGGATTTCATTATTTTTTTATTTACATTAGTACACACTATTGCTGCTGTATTGCTGCAGAAAAAGAAGGAAGGACAAGAGCAGCCCATAAAATTTTTTAGCCAAGCTTTAAGAGATGCACCCTTGAAATACAATATCATGGAAAATCATGCCTTTTCTTTGATCAAAGCACTGAAGTATTTCAGAGTTTACATTTTACATTCCCATATCATTGCCTTTGTGCCCAATACAATTGTCAAAGAAATCCTAACGTAGGATCTTGATGGAAAAAGAGGAAAGTAGATTGCTGTTATCTTGGAGTATGATTTAGAGATCCAACCCACCAAAATAATCAAGGGACAGGGATTTGCCAAATTGATGGTTGAAACCAATTTCCAAGCACTAGATATCAACATGATTCATTCACTGGATGAACAAGAGGGGATGGTGACTCCTCCTATTGAGGAAGCATTCCTGAATTCTCCTTGGTACACAGATATATTATATGTTATGTTTAATTTAAATAATCCTCCTAGTTTGTCCAAAACAAAAGTTAGATTCTTGAAATTGAAATTTGTAAAATTTTGTGTCCTAGAAAATGTCTTGTACTGGAAAGATTCTGGGGGCATTTTGCTTAAATGTTTGCTTAAGGAATATGCAGATAGGGTTATGCAAGAATTTCACGAAGGGGATTGTGGAGGTCATCTCTCCTGGTAAACAACTGCTAACAATATCCTTAGGGCTGGTTTCTATTGGCCTACTCATTTCCTAGATATCTAAAAAATGGTAGCTACCTGTCACAAATGTAAAATTTTTGAGGGAAAAATAAAGTTGCTGCCTTTTCCCTTACAACCAATCTATTTTGAGGCTCATTTTCAACAATGGGGTTTAGACTTCATTGGAGAAATCAACCCCTCCTCCTCTGCCCAACATAAATGGATCCTCACTGCTATAGACTATTTTACCAAATGGATAGAAACCATTCCTTCCAGAACTACTACTGACTCAGTGATTATCAGATTCCTTGAAGCCAAAATCCTGTCTAGAATTGGTGGTCCTAGGAAAATCATTACAGATAACACTATTGCTTTTAAGTCCAGGAATATGGTGGATTTTTGCCGCATATATCACATCTCTTTGGGGCATTCAACAAATTATTACCCTCAAGGTAATGGACTAGTTGAATCCTCCAACAAGATTTTGGTTAACATCATCAAGGAATTGCTAGAAGACAATAAGAAATCCTGGCACAAAAAATTGGTACATGCCTTGTGGGCTAACAAACTGACAACTAAGAAATCAATTGGCATGTCACCATACCAGTTGGTCTATGGGATGGATGTAGTTTTCCCAACATCCTTAGGAGTGCCAACAATGAAAATCATTCAAGAGGTACAGGCTGAAGAGAATGATGTACAAAGAAAAATAAGCTAGACCATTCAACTACAACAGTCCAGAGAAGAGGTTTACAACAGAACTCAGGTGGTGTAAGAAAATATAAAGAAGATATTTGAAAAAAGAACAAAAGAAAATGATTTCAGTACTAGAGATAAGGTACTGAAATGAGATTCCAGAAGAGGTGTTACACGGCAATTTGTCACCATCCACCGTTCCCGTCTCGCACATTGGAGGGCTTATTCCATGACTTTGTGAGCGATTGACATGATGCGAAAAAACTTTCATGACATTCCCCTAGACATGGACTTGCATTCCCCTAGACATGGACTTTCATTCCCCTGAAGACATCTCCTTGTGAAAAACCCTAAAAATAGCCTTTTCATCCTTGGCGCGACTAGCCAGTGTTATACCCGCGCCAATGGGGGAAATCCTCCAAAGAGGGCGTGCCAATTGGCGCTCTGTCTCAGAGTCGCACTCGTGCCAGGCTTAATAAAGGGTGTTTTTTAAAAATAAATGGCGGAAGATTGACTTTAACCAACTCCTGAACTGGTCTCTAAATTGAGTTGGGACGTTTGGCTCCGGATTTCCATGTAGAGGAAGTAGTTTGCCACCTCTCATGGAAGCTTCCTTGAGGATAGGGCCAATCCCATGATTGTAGGGATCCCAAATCCTCTTCCACCATCTATATAAGCTTGCCATTTCCCTTTGCAAGCTAATCTCCAAGAGCCTTCATAGCCTAAAGAATGCTGCAAGAGCTTTGATAGTCCTCATAGCGCCAAATCCATAGCAAGGAGATTGACGATCGAAGAGAGAGGCTTGTCCCCATTCTCGACAAGCTTTACCGAGACGTATTCCGCTGACGACCTGCCGAAGGAAGGTTCAGCGTCAGAGCCAGGTTGTATTTTCCTTTGATGAATTAATGATAAGCGACTATTGGTTATGGTTCCACTCGTATTGTTCATTATGATCATGAGTTGTGTCTTCTCTGACTGATACATAATTGCATATATCGGGTTTTACGCTTGTGTTTGTCGTGTTTCTTGTGTGTGCAGGTGTTCGATCGCGGTGAGCGAGAGGATTGTGATCTACTGGAGCAAGGAAACGGGAGCGCCATCTTCTCTACGAACAACAGTGTTGGACTTGAGGTAGGCCTTCTTAGCAAGTTGGTTTATTGTAATTAGGAACTTGCGCCTTAGCGTGTTACGATTGTTGCTAGACCCGATTTGGGCTCGGGATCGCCTTTGTCTGAGGATTTAACTCCACAGCAAGAAGATAAGGTAAGCACCACAGATTTGACAACATTGAAGGTATAGATAGATTAAAATTCTTTCAAGGGAAATAATGCAAGAGATGGATGGAAGAGAGCTGCTTGGAGGTCCTGTCAATGGCAAGATGAAGCATTAATTCTCCTAAATACAGAGAAATTTCTCACTCCATTTCAAATACCCCATTTTTTGGTTCGGATCCTTTTGAAAGCCATCTTGTTGTGTTGAAAAATAGCAAGACAAATTCATAAAAATAGCAAGAGAAAGTTCATGAAAGATATTGCAGATAAGAGTATACAAGGCTACTGGTCTTGGTGTTCTTGACACTTCGCTAAACAGAAGTGCCATTCCCAGTTGGAGCCACTCCTAGAGTCCTGTAATTTACAGTATCACAAGGTGACTGTGTATTTCTTACTTGCAAATTTTCATATTGTACATATATTTCAATATTCAAAATAATTTCCAAAGAAGATAAAAAGAAACAAAAAGAATAAGAAAGAGGGTGTTAAAAAAATAAAAAGAAAGCCCCACACAAAAATTGAATATTTCTGAAAGTGTTGCAAATCAAAATGCTACTACTATTTAGAAAAGTTTGTTCAATCATACAGCTTAGGCATGATTGTACAATTTTGAATTTTCTGCTGATAGGTTAGAGAATGAGGATTTTCCAAACTGTTTAATCTTGGATTATCAGTAGATAGGTAGAAAATGACATTGGTTCAACAACTTAATCTGGACCAATAAGTGAAATAAGGGATAGGGCTTAGGTTAAAATTTCAAAAGAAAAGGTTTCAGGGTTCGCAAGTTTAAATGCACCCTAAAAAGAATAAGATTTTTTTTTTAGATTGGTAGTTTGGGTAGGTAGGCTTGTTGAAGAATAAAAATGGAGGAAAATGTAAAGTTGATTCTATAAATGAGTAGCCTAAAAATTATTTGTTGTTTTACTATGATGAAGGAAGAAAAAGAGAAAGGAGTTGTTATACTCCAAGGTCTGAAAAGGGGGGTGATTCTATAAAGGTTAGGAACCTTATTTTATGTTTCTAATCCTATGTCTTGAAAGTGTTCATTAATCCTTATCCCCCCCCCTCCGCCTCTCAATATTTTCTTTACCCCAAGTCCTATCCAAGCCTTGCCGAAACCCGATCGCACATTGCAAATCGTGAAGTTTTACTCACAACACACAAGGGTGTGTAATAAAAGCTGCGAACTGCGATTTGCGACGAGGGTGGGACCCAAGCTCACATCACACATCGCAAAGTTTAACCTTTCACCTCCCGCTGCATATAACAAAACCTGTGATCTGCGGGTCGCGAGCGAGCGCACCTCTTACTCGCCAGGTCATCCCCGCTCCCCGCACTTTTCACATCGCAAGATTTAACTTTTAACCTCCACTGCTCATAACCAAGATGTGTGATTTGCGATGAGCGGGCGGCCCCCACCTCCTTATCACGTCATCTCCACTCCCTGCACTTCACACAATGCAAAATTTATTTCACCCTACGTCGCTTACAACAAAAGCCTCTGACCTACGATTGCGATATAGGATTGGGACCCCACCTTATTGTCACGTCTGCTCCCACCTTTTCCTTCCATCCTATCCCATTACCCCTGCCAACACAATCATTGTGCCATAAAGGGTTGGGCCGTAATACAATGGACTTGCGCCACCTCCACTCCACCAAACCACTGTTTCAAAGCAAAAATTTGGCATAAATACAGAGTTTATTGTGTCTGTTATTGCCGAATTATTGCAGGTGTGAAATTCACAGTTAGTACTAGAGAAAGTGCAAACTGTTGCTGAAGAGATTTTTGTTACCAAAGAAGAGTTGTCAGCTCTCTATGAACCGGATCACAATGCTCCTTTAGACTGTTCAATCCCAGTCACAATCCCCCTCTGTCATATCCTTTCCCCAATTTTGATCCATAGAAATTTCCCTTTCTTTGCTCCCCATTCTGTCATCCCATTATTCATTGCAGGTTGATAAAGAAGATACATTGAAAAAGCATGCCTCTCAAGGAAGATGAAAAGGCACGACGTACATATCAGCACAACCACCGATTGATGAGAAGTACCAACATCACATCGTATTTAATGATCGAGTAGAGATGGCCCAAAAATAAAGCCAGTTGTCAGAGCTACCCATCATTGTCTCTTCACAACCATCTCAGCCACCTCCAAGCCACTTTTTGGATCCACGAAGAGCTGCTTAAGTTTTGCATTCA
The DNA here is from genome assembly GCA_034641835.2 of Pinus albicaulis. Lineage (NCBI taxonomy): Eukaryota > Viridiplantae > Streptophyta > Pinopsida > Pinales > Pinaceae > Pinus > Pinus albicaulis. The sequence goes on along the minus strand of JAXQQM020085487.1, from coordinate 97,753 downwards.
TGAAGAGCTGCTAAAATTAATTCTACAGGTGGTGATTTGTCAGATATTTTCTTTGTTTGGGCCTTGTATGGCCACACTTGTCTGATTTTAGTTTTATTGTAATTAATGAAAGTTACCGAAATATATTAGAGCAACCGATGCAGTTTTGCAGTTAAATATTGCTCGATTTTTCATTGTCAAGGGTTGGACCTGGTTAGACTCTGTATTGTAAGAATAATTTTATTGGAGCACTATAGTTTTTGAGTTGGGCATCAATAATAAGAAACCGTTCACAGAATTCTTGAGCTATGTTAATGGTGATGTTTTTTCCTCTATGTTAATGTTTTCTTTGTCTTTTCATGCTGTGCATAAATTTACCTGATTGTAAAACATAAAATTTAGATTAATATTTGTTGAGAGAGCACCTTAATTTTGTCTATGTTTACTATCTTGATGTTTTCTTCTGAAGTATAGTTAAATAATTCTTAACTGCTCTTTAGCTATTACTGAACTCACTCCTTTCTTTCATCTCATATTCACACTGCTAGTAAGATCGATTCTGCATAGTTAGCTTGCCCTGTGGATTCCCTTGAAAATTTGATGCACAATTCAGCCTTTTATGACTCCATAGCCCAATGGATTAAGTTTCACAGCTCTATTTTTCCAACCACATAATCAATCAAAATAAACAACCCTTATAATTTCTATAACTAGCCTAATATCAACATTTATACCATCAAGCTAAATCATAAAAAATAGAGAGAGCCCTCTCTGAGTCTAGGAAGGCTAGGTCCTGGACTCCAAAGTGGTTTGATGTTGTCCTCTATCGTTTATTCTTTCCAATATTATAAACTATAGGGCCACAACAAAGTCCAAATGAGTCTAATCAATGTCTGCTCTAGGTACAATGGGACCTTCCCTCCATCGTCACCTTGGGAAAAATCCTAAATATTATGGCCACTAAGGTCCCCAACTGAGACAATTGAAACTGGGGGAACATTCTATAGCTTGATATACATAGAAGGGCAGAATATCAAAGCTCAATCCCCTTGAAAGCTCCCTGACATGGTAAATACGAGGTTTACTAACAAGTGATCCTAGGCTCCTCGAAAATGGTTAATCCGAGGTTTACCATGTGTATTACGTGCACATCTTCTATCTTTGCCAATGAAGTATGTACAATTACTTTAATAGGTTCGATATGACCTCGTGCTTGACTCTTTTAAGAAGTGATTACGAGAGCATAATTGCAACAATTGGGTTTTCCCATACCGCAAGATGATACTTGTTTTTTTTATCTGCTTTGGAAATTTAATTACAACCTATTCCAAAGAACTCATCATGAGCTAAATTGGTGGATTGAGCCCTCTAAAGTGTAAAAAATATCTAGATAAATTTTATTAAGCGCTGTATTAATTTGGATGTTTTTTATGCAGAGGGGTATGGAGATGAAACTTAATGATATTGTGACTGACTAAAAAATACTCCAAATGCATCAATATGAAAATGATGCATTTATTTTGATGAATTTCTATTTGAGAGAAAGTAGGTCTTTTGGACTCAAAGAGTACAAACTTCCTAAAACTTCACATAAGATTTTGTTTTCATCAAGAAAACAATTTCATTTCCAAGCATGACCAATATCTCTTTGTGATGAAAATGTTCATTGATTACAAATCCAAAAAAATACAATTCCATGAACAAACAATTCTTAGAAGAAAAAAACAACTAGAAAAACCATAAAAAGTATAAAAACTTCAAAGAAAAACAAAGCTTTTAACTAACAATCCTAACTAAGATACCTATGAGTGTCTTTTGATGATTTATTTTATTTGAAAGAAAACTAAATTGTTTTTTTTCTTTCACTAGCAAAAACAACAACATAAAAGACTACTTTGAGACAAATCACACTTCAGTAATCTAGAAGTTTTCTGTAACTAGGTCAACCATGACCAAATCTACAACGCTGTCTTGGAGGAGTGGCCATCAATGAGGCACAACGCAGTTTTAGATGGAGATGGCTTGTGTGAAAGAAGATGTTTCATTGAAGGTGGTTTAGGGTTTACAAGCTCTTAATATATATAATAAAGGGGATGGCAGCATGAAAAGGTTGTTGAATAATGTCAGATTTCTGAAGTATTGTCTATTTAGACATACAAGATTTTTTTGGCTATTTAGCCTAGATTGCAAATTCTGTTTAGCATTGGGTGTTCCTGATCGAGAATCCCACTTATTCCCATAGAGTAGCTCTTGGGAGAGCCATTTATTAGTCCACTATTTGGCTTGAGGCCAAGATTCTTCTTCCAACTACAACACAGATCCTATTGAGGGTTTGGTTGTCTTTGAAAGCTGCAGCAAGTGGAGGCTAGATATACTTATATCTAGACCATTCTAGTGCTCCTTTTCAGTGGGGAAGGCTTCTATCCCATTGGCAAGAGAGTATTGGATCATTGGAGCTACATTTTTAGATCTTGGCATGTGGCCAAACACTATCTAAACCCTAAAGTGCAATTTTACTTCCAGATCTGCGTTTTTCTGTAGGTGCTGTTGCAGGTCACTTTGGCACATCTTTTGGAGGAGTGATTTTCATGTGTTGGGGATCTTCCATTCACCTTTGAGATCCATTAAAGAGGATCATTTTATTGTACATATTAGATCAGATCTGAATATTCCTGAATATCTGAAGATTTCGGCAGATCTGCAGATTTAGATCTCAGATATACTCCTTGTACATGATCTTCTGCTAAAAACCCCAACGGGAATTTGAAGAAGAGCCTATCTAGTGTATGGATTTGTTACAGATTTGAATTTTCATGCACTAATTTTCTCTAGATCTGAAGTGTAATCAACAGCTGCTGCAGCTCAATAAAATAACGCTGTCAAGCCTTTTTCTGTCCATATATGTGATTGCAACACCTATTTTTGAAGACTTTTGTCCATTGGAGACCTCTATATCCTATTGTACATCTTATGGGCCATATTATTCATATATTTTGTTTTTATAAATGTAAATAAAGAGTCTCCATATTAGCCTCCTGTTATGTTTTATATGATATGCGTTATTTCTCTGCATAACTGTATTGTATTGCTGCATTCCCCATTTTGGGATATTACAGTGGTATTGGATCATCATCTTGGCATAGCCTGAAGTCATGAAGCCGCTACAACGCCACCCAAAATTTTGGGCATATTTAAAATTTCGGGTTCCCCCTTTGCTTGCCTAGGCGTTAAAGTCTTCTACCCACAAATCAACTTCATCCTAGCGACCTATCCCCAACCCCTCGTGAGTTGTCTCGCCATCATGATCAAATGTCGCTATTGCAATCACGCCATATGTGGGAAGGATCATCCATCGTACGCCCGAACACTCTTGTCGCAGTCGCGCCATGTGTAATGAGATTGCCATGCATACGTTTGAATGGAAACCTTTTGTGAAAGCCTTCCCACTGTAGGTTATTAAGCTTTTGTTTGAATACTTCTCTCAGGCTTATTGGTTTCATATGTTTTATCTGTCGTCACCATTATCAAGAATAATTATGATGTCGTTATGTTCCACACAGGTCGACCCCACGGGTGACAAACTCCTCGGTCGTATCATGACATCAAGGGTAATAAAATTGGGCTCAACGATGAGGCAAAAGCTGCGGAACAGGGGAGGATCAGGAGCAAGTAATCAGTACTGTTAAAGGGAGGATAGTGCGATACATTCTGATCAGAGAGAACCTTCTATGTCACTGATGCAAAGGCCTCCTTCACTAGTGCGCACCAGATGCTTAAAGCGCTCCGTTTGGAAATGTCTAGATCCTACACCATATCATCTGAATGTCGAGGGGTGCACGCAAAGGAACATAATTCTCCACTTCGATGAAGCTAGCCTGAAGTTTAGCCCGGTGAACAAAGCGAACTCAGAATATTTCTCTAGACAATGACAATCTCATTCGAGGCATCCTCGCGCCAGGCAGCAGTGCGAAAACATATAGGGTAGTGTGGCAAGCCAACGACAGAGTTTCAAATATGAGAACGCTCCTTTCAAAAGCAACTTTTATGAATCCTAAGCTACATGGTGTGAAATTATTTACGCTGCAAGGAGTATAATGTGGAGCAAGGAAATGACATTAAAACCCTAGTCTCCTTGTTCTTTCATATCCATAAAGTTTTTCTATGCGGGATCACAAGAGATGGGGAACCTCAAATCGAAACTAAAAGGTTATGTTTAAATGCATACACATTTTAATAGCTAGGCACGTTGGTGCATATGCAAATAAAGCTTTGGAACCACGAAATAGGAAGGGTAAATGGTAAGAGAGCCATCAATGTGGCTTGAGAAACACCTTTCAAAACAAACATCCTTCGTATTATGAGGTAAAGCAAATATTCAAACTAAAACAAAGCTCGTGAGCATATGGTTTCGAAAACCATAAAATTATGAAGGGCGCACATTCAATTGGAAAGGGTGATGTTGTTATGTAATAAAATCAAAGTGCAAACCCATGTCATTTCCAAGTCATATAAAATGTCAAACATTCGATGGCATATACATATAATGGCCAAAGTTTATGTTAAAGCATGGAACGGGATGTTATGACTAACCTTTGGAACGTATGGTGCATTACAAATAGGCGAAAAGGTCGAAGGCGAGTTTGCGTCCTATGGTAAATATTTGGGAGCAGAATGGTCCAACGGTGCTGCATGGATTCAAACATGAAATATTTACGTTGCATGTAATGGTCAACTTTGAAACTCAGCGCAGGATGACATGGACACGTTGCATGCGGCGCAAATGTTCGATGGTAGGTTCGACTTACGTAAAGGCTTAAGGACAAATATATATTTACAATGGTCAGCTTCAACGACTAAGGCGCAAGCGATCAGAACCATATGATAAACTCATGACAACAGGGCTCAAACAATTTTGTGGTACAGTTTCGACTTACGTTAAAATGTTTTGAGCATATATAATGGTCAAAGGTTATTGTTGAAACATGGAGCGGGGTGTTATAATAAACATATGGTGGCACGTTATAATGTGATGGATGATAATATACGACCATGCTTCGAGCGTTAAGTTGGAGGAGTGAGATCATATCAAGTAAACGAAGGGATTACAAATAAGTTTAAAAGTTCGAAGGCATTTTCAACTTATGATATGAAGCGGACAGTTATAATCCACGTGGACCATGCGTAGATGACGGTCAACCTTAGTTGGAAACTCGGCGCAGAACCACACAGACACGATGCATGGAGCCCAACATTCGCCATTTACGTTGCATGGAGCCAAACTTACCGTTGAAACAATATATATACATTGTAGTCAGCCTTTCAACGTGGGGCAGAGCCACCTCGCCACCTACAGCTGGAGGCCAGCATGCCGACGGTGGAGTTTCTCACTACAGTGAAACGTGGCAACGTTATGGTAATGCGTGGATTGGTCAAACTGCACGAATGAATTGTTGGATGCGTTTATCCCCATGTATGCATGGCAACTGTCATGGACAGACCATGCGTTTCTGATGATACAGTCCTGAAATAGAATCCGAGTGATTTTTGCTGCCTTCTGTAGCCCGGATGGCAATATTCCAGGAGAAAGTCACGCCTTAGATCCGCTGCACTAGTCACTTTTAGAAAGACGTTATCTCTGCAGATTCGTTGGGATCTGATTTTTCAATATCGCCATTACTGACCACGTCTAGCTATATCCATAGAGCTAATTTTCGATGGCGTTTTTTTTCTTGCACTCTGTCCCAAGGCACTAAAAATCTGATCATCACATCCCACACGAGTCCATTCAATGCGTTTTTTCATTTGCAGGCTCATGCCGGAATGAGCCCCTCACCATGGAAGCGGAATGTCAATAATAGAGCGTTGCACCAGAACGGGCCACAGTAAGAGAGACAGGTCGATGCATATGTCTGCATACAGGTTAAGGTGAAGGAGATGGTGATGCGACTGTAACGCATCGCTGGACAAAGAATGAAAGCGGAGCACTCGAACTTGCAGATGATTTCCACGATAGGTGCTAAAACGCACCACTCCAAATGTTGAGACGACAAAGAGGAGGTCACAACCGTCCAGAGGTTGCAGATTCACCCCAAAGTGCGACCTCCCTCAGATGGCAAACGCCCACGGTCATCTGAACACAGAGTTGCATTCTTGAAACGCGTATTGGACATATTCTTATGAGTAGCTGGCTTTGATGTATTAAAAGGTAAAATGAACCTGAAAGGCGCCCCATATAGCATGTGGAAACCCCAGCTCAATAAACAGATAATTTCAAGCTGGATGCAACAATGAAAGTTCGTCCTCTCTACAGCGAAGCGGGTGATATTGAGCACTTAGCAGCCACATTCTGATTTATTCATGGTGGTGTACCTGGAGACAATCCGAGGAAGCCTCCTGCTCTGCAATACCCACTTTATCCAGGACTATACAGGGGTCCAAGCTGACCTTTAAAACCCCTGGTTTTATGTGCCAATATACCTTTTATGCATCTACGTTTATATGTTCATTACTTCCTCAACATGCATAAAATATTTGTATGAGTAAGGCTAATTTAACAGGTTATACATGGCTGATTTAATTCGCTGATCTGTAGGTTATATGAGAAGATGCTGATCTGCTCTGTTGTCTTGCAGGTAATACAAGGAAACAGCGATGCCCAGACTGCTAGCTCTCTCCGAAGGATGCGAAGCTGTGTTCCAAATCAACCTCAAAACCTCGTATTATGTGGATGCTCAACATCACCGGCAGATAGAAGCTGCTACCTCACCATGGCGAAGGCTAAGGCTGGCCTCCGGAGAACAAGGTTATGAGATTGCTGAAAGAGAAATGCAAGAGGGATGATCATAAGTCGAGGGTCGCATAGTCGCACTCCATGTTAACAATCTGACAACGCGACCCAGCGACCCAGCGACCTAGTCGCAAAGTCGCGAGGTCGCATTCCTTCAGCATTCCTTCGTTTTGCGACCCCGTGACCCAGCGACCTAGTCGCTAGGTCGCAAGGTCGCATATCCTCGGTTTTTCCTCCTTTTGCGACCCTGCGACCCAGCGACCTGGTCGCAAGGTCGCAGGGTCGCACTTCTTTGGTTTTCCGCCTTTTGCGACCTCGCGACCCAGCGACCTAGTCGCAAGGTCGCAAGGTCACATCTATTCGGTTTTTCCACCTTTGCGACCTCGCGACCCAGCGACCTAGTCGCAAGGTCGCAAGGTCGCATCTATTCGGTTTTTCCACCTTTGCGACCTCGCGACCCAGCGACTTAGTCGCAAGGTCGCAAGGTCGCATTCTCTCATTTTCTTACACCTTGTGAACCCGCGACCCAGTCAAGTCGCAGGTCACAACAGCAGCTAGGTCGCAGGTCGCAACAATGGCCCAGGTCACAGGTCGCTAAAGGAATGGGTCGCAAGGCAACCCAACGGTCAAGAAGGTGAACAGTCAAGGAAGCCCAACGGGCAGTTTTGGCATTATAAATACTCCTACGGGAGCTTGTAAAAGGGGCTTTTCTTTTTTGGAAACTCAAGAGCTACATGCAATTGTATTGAAAGATTATACACTTGAGCATATGAATATAGATTCTTGTTAAAACACCCTATGGTTATGATGTGTTTTGCTGTGCGAACACTGTGTGTATTACTTGTACAGTTTCAGAACATCCTATGATTAATGAAGCTACACTCTTTATGTCATCATTTATGCGTCATGGCTACCTGTGTTGTATCAATGATGTTCATTTTATCATCTGTTCTATTAATGAATGTTAATGAACTATTTTGTTAGCATTTCGTTTTATCTTTTAGGAAGTAAAGGGTTATCTTATCATAAAGAACTATTTCTTTTGTGATCAGACTACCTCATAAGCATTACCCCCCAAAAGATGTGTTGCTAATGACATCTCTTGAGGTGTATGTGCTTTATCTATAATCTTGCTACACATAGTGTTTGATTCGTGTTTAATACATCAATCCTGTATTCTGTATCATGTGAATAAGTGTATGTCCGCAGGTTCAAACAGGTTCTTTTGAGACCGAAGGGAAGTCGTCTTAAGCGGTAGCCGGACCCACACCCCGGACGGGATCCCTATTCCAAACGGTTCAAGGTCTAATTGGGACTTTCTACCGGGGAGATCCCCTACTGTTGGCCGGACAAATTTTCCCGTCAACAGATTTGGCGCTAGAAGGAGGGCCGAACCTCCAACCAGATGTTTAACGAAAAGGGGGGGGGGGCAGATGACAAGCTGAGCCCTTAGAGCCTGCAATTAATCTCATATCTGTAATGGCTCGTCCCCAAATCATTCTCCCGAGATGTTTGTCGGAGTTTTATGAACCTGGATACTTCATCCCCGATAAACTTATGTATCACTTGTCCCAGTTAAAATTTGATGGTGAAAATGGGGTGTCCATAACCCAACACTGTTCATATTTTTGTGACTTTGGTGAGTGTTATGAAATTGACGATGAGGGTTTGTTTTGTTTGCTTTTCTTCCTCACCCTCGAAGGTCGCGCTAAGCAATGGTGCTGCACTTTGCCGGAATCTTCCATCCATTCATTTGAACAACTCGCCAGTGAATTAAAACAAGCTTTTCACATGTATGATTTTCATAATGTTTTACTAAAGATAAATGACATCAGAATGGAACCTCAGGAATCTTTAGATGAGTTCTCTATCAGATTCGTTCATTATTGTTTTGAGTTCCCTGAAAAGGATGTCGATTGGAGGTTGTTAAGAGAACAGTTCGCGTATGCGATTCTTGTTTCCCTTGAACCATTTCAGTTAGCAACCCAACCAGAGCCTAGTGTTCCCTATGACAACTCGCAAGTCAATGGCTGTTCTGACCATGAGTCTTTCACGTACCATGTCGAATCTGAACATCTCAATGGCTCGTTATCTCTTTTGGCTCATGAAACCTACCCCGAGCCCACTCGATGCCTCCCTAGACTTAGTCCTAAATCTGGTTCACATTCAGATTATGAATCTGGTTCATATTCGGATTATGCATCTGGTTCAGATTCGAATGACGAATCTGGTTCACATTCAGATTATGAATCTGGTTCAGATTCGGATTATGAATCTGGTTCACATACATATTATGAATCGACTCCTACCCCGCATAAAGTTTATTCCCTTACAAGGCCTGTCAAATCATTGTGTCCTCTGAACGACACGGATGTGCGTGTTGAAAAGCCTCGTATGGTTAACGCCCCTGCGATTCAATATTTTCGTTCATTATTTCCTAGTTTGTTTCTCGATCCCGCCACACCAATAATTTCTTCGAGACATTCAAAATTGCCTTATACTGGTATTGGCGACAATCATAAGCACGCAGATGGTGTTTCTCAATCACAGTCCAAGATCGATGAATCTTTTAAATCTGATTTTTCTCACTTGGGATCTTTAGACAGCCATAGGAGCGATTCCCCATCTGAAAAAATTCAAGATGTTCCCTCTATTGATCCATCCCAGTCGGTAACTCTCGGGGAGCCTGACATCTCAAGTACCCAATTCGATCAAATCAATGATTACAGTGATCCCTCTTATCTGAAAACATGTTCAATCATACCACCGAGGACTATCACTCGGATCTCTTGGCCGACCGTATGAAGACACCTGAATTCGATGATTTGCTTTCGGAAGGTTCAAGTACCCACCAGAAAGTCGAAACGCGTCAACTTCCGCCGAACGTTTCTGAAATGACAATTCCCCAGTACCATGCTCCTTCCATCATTAACGTGTCGAATTCACCCCATCCTGGCAAGTCTGGAGAATCCGACATTTTGGATTATCAATCTGTCAGTGCACAAACATTCGACCAAATTGATACAAAGCCCACTGACATCTTTCAAATCACTAGAATTGATGATCATGCCCATTCACCTGTTAATCTCGCCAAGCAGTCAAAGTTGGAAAGCCCCTTGCTTGAAGTTCCAGAGTTTGTTCAAAGCAGTGAATAATTTCAGGTTCCTTTAAACGTGGATTCAGATCCCCATACCCTTAACCAAACCCAGGAGCAACCCCGGACTAGGGTTTTCGAAACTAGAATTTCTACGCTTGGATGTGCATGCATCTATAATTCGCCTGGCACTTGTGTATTATTTCCATTCCATAAAACTGATGGTCCCCAACACCATGATGAGATTGTCGATCAACTCAACCAACCCCATTCGGTGAATGTGCTTGCAAATAGGAATTGGCTTACCCATCACCCCTTAGATCCAGGGTCGTGCACGAATGATTTTGTGTCATTTATAAATAATGTTGAGTTTCAAGAACAGATTGAGGTATATCAAGACGAGAGTGGGATTCAGCCTGCACAATCTGTTCCAGCATGTTCTTTGGTAGGTATCTATGATCGTCTTGCCGTTGCACCTGCTTCTCAGGTAAATTTTGTTGCTACTGCACTTTTTTGGATACTGGCTCTGATCTTGATCATTTTTGTCGTTGCAGGATGCAAATTAATGCGGTGGCTGCACTGGAAAACTGATTTTACATAACCCGACCACATCATTGGTTAAACTAGGGTTTAGGTGTAGGCTAGCTAGGACCTGCAATAAAAATTTTAGTTCAAAGTTAATTAGGTTTACTTGCAAAAATTTTTATTTCATAGTTTAAAAGTGTGTATGTTGTTTTGTTTACGATTAATATTTTAGGCATCATCATGTTAAAAGTATTTTCCTTTTAATTCCTTTTCAGTTACTTGTTATTGCATAAATAATCATTGCTTGTATTGTGCCTCTTTTCCACCTACAACTGGTTGATCGTTCTCACACATGGCGTTGCATTGCACCTTGAGCCTCGCTTATTAAATTGCGTTGTATTTTCTCTCCCTCACATCATTTTTTGTCATATTGCCTGCCACTTCATGAGCCCTCATTTGCAACCCTATCACCTCGCAGTCTTGTTTTGCCCCGATTGCTGAAACAGTGACCCCATTGTTTTGTGTGAAGTTGCGGTGGCTATTTCAAGAGGCAGCTTTCTCTTAGGACCAGTCATCGAAGTCGCCTTATCAACAAGATGCCTATGAGTCTAAAATTATTATCTGGTGAGATACGAGCCGGTTGTCTGTGGGAGACCTGATGAGTTGAAATGGCCCATACCCGTGAGCCTAAGCTTTGTGCCCAGCATAGTCTTGGACGTTTTAATGTGCTGTTCTGCGCGCTACGCCTATTGTGGTGAATGGGATGTGAAGGTTTGGCACGAGGGAAAACCCAAATCAGGATATCTTTCAGTTTCTGTAAAACAAGAAACAACCTCTCATGCTCGTAAAATAAGTCGGGATCCCTCATCCGCCCATGAAAAATAAGTGCCACGAGCACAAGAAAATAAGTGCTACAAGCACATGAAACAAATAAGGGTAAAGGATCAAGAAAGGCTTCCTGCGCAGAGAGGTAATGCAATGACTCCGCCGGGGTACTGACCAGGCTCGCTGGCAGCGGAGCAACGTTTGTGATTTCTTGAAGTGACTCCACCGGGGTACTGTCCAGGCCTGCTGGCAGCGGAGCAACACCAGAAACTTACTTTAAAAATCCTGAAAATAATAAGCCCACTACCTTGCTCGTCACATCATCAACAAGCTACCGGCGTCTGTGAGCTTTCTCTTTGATGTGTTTCTGATTAGCGGGACTTAGTGAGGCACAAGGATTAGGCATACCTGTAAAAGGCCAAAGTAATACAAAGGGTACCCACAGAGCTGGTTCAATATTCCCTTGCATCATTATCCGGACTCAGACTATTGTGGTGATATTGACAGAGATGCTGGATTCTACCAGTGGTTCGCCATTTGTTGTAGCCGCTACAACACCACCCAAAATTTTGGGTATATTTAAAATTTCAAGTTCCCCCTCTGCTCGCCTAGGCGTTAAAGTCTTTCACCTAACCTGCAGTCAACGACATCCCACCGACCTATCTCTAATCCCTCATGAGTTGCCTCATCACCATGACTTGATGTTGTCGCTGCAATCACGCCATATGTGGGAGGGATCATCCGGCATACGACCGAACACTCTTATCGCAGTCGCGTCATGTGTAATGAGATTGCCATGCATACTTTTAAATGGGAAACTTTTGTATGTTAACAATTAAAGGCCCTGTCGCCGTAGGTCATTAAGCATGTGGTTTGAATACCTCTGTTACATTTGCTAGTCTCATATGTTTTATCTGTGGGCACCATTATCAAAGAATAATTATGATGTCGTAATGTTCCACACAGGTCGACCCCACGGGTGACAAACTCCTCGGTCGTATCACGACATCAAGGGTAATAAAAATGGGCTCAACGATGAGGCAAAAGCTGCGGAACAGGGGAGGATCAGGAGCAAGTAATCAGTACTGTTAAAGGGAGGATAGTGCGATACATGCTGATCAAAGAGAACCTTCTATGTCACTGATGCAAAGGCCTCCTTCACTAGTGCGCACCAGATGCTTAAAGCGCTCCATTTGGAAATGTCTAGATCCTACACCATATCATCTGAATGTCAAGGGGTGCACGCAAAGGAACATATTTCTCCACTTCGATGAAGCTAGCCTGAAGTTTAGCCCGGTGAACAAAGCGAACTCAGAATATTTCTCTAGAAAATGACAATCTCATTCGAGGCATCCTCGCGCCGGGCAGCAGTGCGAAAACATACAGGGTAGTGTGGCAAGCCAACAACAGAGTTTCAAATATGAGAACGCTCCTTTCAAAAGCAACTTTTATGAATCCTAAGCTACATGGTGTGAAATTATTTACGGTGCAAGGAGTACAATGTGGAGCAAGGAAATGACATTAAAACCCTAGTCTCCTTGTTCTTTCATATCCATAAAGTTTGTCTATGCGAGACCACAAGAGATGGGGAACCTCAAATTGAAACTAAAAGGTTATGTTTAAATGCATACACATTTTAATAGCTAGGCACGTTGGTGCATATGCAAATAAAGTCTTTGGAACCACGAAATAGGAAGGCTAAATGTTAAAAGAGCCATCAATGTGGCTTGAGAAACACCTTTCAAAACAAACATCCTTCGTATTATGAGGTAAAGCAAATATTCAAACTAAAACAAAGCTCGTAAGCATATGGTTTCTAAAACCATAAAATTATGAAGGGCGCACATTCAATTGGAAAGGGTGATGATTGTTATGTAATAAAATCAAAGTGCAAACCCATGTCATTTCCAAGTCATATAAAATGTCAAACATTCGATGGCATATACATATAATGGCCAAAGTTTATGTTAAAGCATGGAACGGGATGTTATGACTAACCTTTGGAACGTATGGTGCATTACAAATGGGCGAAAAGGTCGAAGGCGAGTTTGCATCCTATGGTAAATATTTGGGAGAAGAATGGTCCAACGGTGCTGCATGGATTCAAACGTGCAATATTTACGTTGCATGTAATGGTCAACTTTGAAACTCAGCGCAGGATGACATGGACACGTTGCATGCGACGCAAATGTTCGATGGTAGGTTCGACTTAGGTAAAAGCTTAAGGACAAATATATATTTACAACGGTCAGCTTTAATGACTAAGGCGCAAGCGATCAGAACCATATGATAAACTCATGACAACAGGGCTCAAACAATTCTGTGGTACAGTTTCGACTTACGTTAAAATGTATTGAGCATATATAATGGTCAAAGGTTATTGTTGAAACATGGAGTGGGGTGTTATAATAAACATATGGTGGCACGTTATAATGTGATGGATGATAATATACAACCATGCTTCGAGCGTTATGTTGGAGGAGCGAGATCATATCAAGTAAACGAAGGGATTACAAATAAGTTTAAAAGTTCGAAGGTGTTTTCAACTTATGATATGAAGCGGACAGTTATAATCCACGTGGACCAGGCGTAGATGACGGTCAACCTTAGTTGGAAACTCGGCGCAGAACCACACAGACACGATGCATGAAGCCCAACATTCGCCATTTACGTTGCATGGAGCCAACTTACCGTTGAAACAATATATATACATTGTGGTCAGCCTTTCAACGTGGGGCAGAGCCACCTCGCCACCTACAGCTGGAGGCCAGCATGCCGACTGGAGTTTCTCACTACAGTGAAACGTGGCAACGTTATGGTAATACGTTGATTGGTCAAACTGCACGAATGAAATGTTGGATGCGTTTATCCCCAAGTCTGCATGGCAACTATCATGGACAGACCATGCGTTTCTGGTGATACAGTCCTGAAATAGAATCCGAGTGATTTTTGCTGCCTTCTGTAGCCCGGACGGCAATATTCTAGGAGAAAGTCACTCCTTAGATCCGCTGCACTGGTCACTTTTAGAAAGACGTTATCTCTGCAGATTCGCTGGGATCTGATTTTTCAATATCGCCATTACTGACCACGTCTAGCTATATCCACAGAGCTAATTTTCGATGGCGTTTTTTCTTGCACTCTGTCCCAAGGTACTAAAAACTTGATCATCACATCCCACGCGAGTCCATTCAGTGCGTTTTTCCATTTGCAGGCTCATGCCGGAATGAGCCCCTCACCATGGAAGCGGAATGTCAATAATAGAGCGTTGCCCTAGAACGGGCCACAGTAAGAGAGACAGGTCGATGCATATGTCTGCATACAGGTTAAGGTGAAGGAGATGGTGATGCGACTATAACGCATCGCTGGACAGAGAATGAAAGCGGAGCACTTGAACTTGCAGATGATTTCCACGATAGGTGCTAAAACGCGCCACTCCAAATGTTGAGACGACAAAGAGGAGGTCACAACCGTCCAGAGGTTGCAGATTCACCCCAAAGTGCGACCTCCCTCAGATGGCAAACACCCACGGTCATCTGAACACAGAGCTGCATTCTTGAAACGCGTATTGGACATATTCTTATGAGTAGCTGGCTTCGATGTAGTAAAAGGTAAAATGAACCTGAAAGGCGCCCCATATAGCATGTGGAAACCCCATCTCAATAAACAAATAATTTCAAGCTGGATGCAACAATGAAAGTTCGTCCTCTCTACAACGAAGCGGGTGATATTGAGCACTTAGCAGCCACATTCCGATTTATTCATGGTGGTGTACCTGGAGACAATTCGAGGAAGCCCCTTGCTTTGCAATACCCACTTTATCCAGGACTATACAGGGGTCCAAGCTGACCTTTAAAAACTCCTGGTTTTATGTGCCAATATACCTTTTATGCATCTACGTTTATATGTTCATTACTTCCTCAACATGCATAAAATATTTGTAAGAGTAACGCTGATTTAACAAGTTATACATGGCTGATTTAATTCGCTGATCTGCAGGTTATATGAGAAGATGCTGATCTGCTCTGTTGTCTTGTAGGTAATACAAGGAACATCGATGCCCATTCAAATTAAGAAGACTGCTAGCTCTCTCTGAAGGATGCGAATCTGTGTTCCAAATCAACCTCAAAACCTCATATTATGTGGATGCTCAACATCACCGGCAGATAGAAGATGCTACCTCACCATGGCGAAGGCTAAGGCTGGCCTCTGGAGAACAAGGTTATGAGATTGCTGAAAGAGAAATGCAGGAGGGATGATCGTAAGTCGAGGGTCGCATAGTCACACTCCATGTTAACAATTTGACAACGCGACCCAGCGACCCAGCGACCTAGTCGCTAAGTCGCGAGGTCGCATTCCTTCAGTGTTCCTCTGTTTTGCGACCCAGCGACCAAGAGACCTAGTCGCTAAGTCGCGAGGTCACATTCCTTCAGTGTTCCTCTGTTTTGCGACCCAGCGACCCAGCGACCTAGTCGCTAAGTCGCTAGGTCGCATTCCTTCAGTGTTCCTCTGTTTTGCGACCCCACGACCCAGCGACCTAGTCGCAAGGTCGCAAGGTCGCATATCCTCGGTTTTGCCTCCTTTTGCGACCCTGCGACCCAGCGACCTGGTCGCAAGGTCGCAGGGTCGCATTCCTGCAGTTTTTATCCCTTTTGCGACCCTGCGACCCAGCAACCTAGTCACAAGGTCGCAAGGTCGCATGTGCGCTGTTTACACGACCCGCGACCCCGCGACCCAGCGACCTAGTCGCAAGGTCGCAAGGTCGCAAGTACAGAAATAGCCATTCTCATAACTTTGCGACCCCATACCCAGCTCAAGTCGCAGTCGCAACGATGTACTGTGATCGTTGTGTCGCAAAAGGAATGGGTCACAAGGCAACCCAACGGTCAAGAAGGTGAACAGTCAAGGGAGCCCAATGGGCAGTTTTGGCATTATAAATACTCCTACGGGAGCTTGTAACAAATGGCTTTTCTTTTGGAAACAGAAGAGCTACATGGCATTGTATTGAAGGATTATACTCGTATGCATACGAATATATAGATACTTGTTAAAACACCCTATGGTTATGATGTTTTTTGCTGTGCAAACACTGTGTGTATTCCTTGTACAGTTTCAGAACATCCTATGATTAATGAAGCTGCACTCTTTATGTCATCATTTATGCGTCATAGCTATCTGTGTTGTGTCAATGATGTTCAATTTATCATCTGCTCTATTAATGAATGTTAATGAACTATTTTGTTAGCATTTCATTTTATCTTTCAGAAAGTAAAGGGATATCTCGCCATAAAGAACTATTTCTTTTGTGGTCAAACTACCTTATAAGCATTACCCCCAAAGATGTGTTGCTAATGACATCTCCTGAGGTGTACATGCTTTATTTATAATCTTGCTACGCATAGTGTTTGATTCGGGTTTAATACATCAATCCTGTATTCTGTATCATGTGAATAAGTGTATGTCCGCTGGTTCAATCAGGTTCTTTTGAGACCTAAGGGAAGGCGTCTTAAGCGGTAGCCGGACCCACACCCCGGACGGGATCCCTACTCCAAATGGTTCAAGGTCTAATTGGGACTTTCTACCGAGGAGATCCCCTACTGTTGGCCGGACAAATTTTCCCGTCAACAAGTCATTACAGAGCAAAAGATACTTCTTCGCATCGATATCCGCCGTATTTAACCCTACTTCTCGCATGCATGTTCGCCTCATCTCGCATCTACATCTCCATAATTGCATCTAGCAGATACAAATACATTCCAGATCTAGATTCCCTTCTTCATCATTTCTTCATTTGTGCATCATGCATTCAGATCTATCATTCAACTGTAACCCTTTCCATTCAGATATACTTCAGAGAGAAGTATTCATTCAAGCTCAGACATCTTGCACCCACACTCATGATTTGCACAATGAATTTCTTCTCCTTATATAGGTTTACCCTTTTTCAATACCATGAGCCAAAACCACATAACTTCCGATGGTATTCCTGGACGGGGTCATTTAGATGAATCATTACCCAATACAATGGGTCAATACCATAGTGGTTACCCCTGGTTTTGCACTTTTTGAGCGCTTTAGCCCATACGCGACTTGGCACGTTCTTTTCCGCGTGCATACGCGACTTCCCCTAGGCCAATCCGCGTATACCTAGAGACATACTCTTTCTCATCATAGAATCTAGCACATGCTGAAATCCTTTCTTCATTGCCTTCAGATCATCAGATACATGTAGATACATCAGATTTAAATATTCTTCATCGTGAAGTTGCCATTCAAGGACAACACTATATTAAGCGGGACACTACTATTAAAACACTGTAAAGATCATATTGCCAACAAACATCATATCACATCAGATTTACATCATTTACCAAGTCCATTAAGTCAAGAATAACTTCATCAGGTGGATTGCCATTAAGGACAACACATGTCAACTATCTCATGTCTTTATCTTCATTCAGTGAGTTGCCATCAAGGACAACACTCTGCATCATATTGCCAACAACTATGCCACTACCGTATGTGTCCCCTTAGACTCCTCGATATAGAATTCCATCTGCTTTGATGACTAGGTTCAAGAGTCTTTGATGCCTGAACATGTTCTCACTCTCCGCTCCTTTGATCTTCATCTCTCACTTTGATAGGGATTTCATACGTACATCTCAGCCTCCACCCATTTGGTCGCTAGGGTCCTTATTCAAGAATATGACAATGAATCAAGCATTTTTATGTATTATGTCAATACGAACCTTTAGGCCCCCCCCCGTGTCCTACTCACATGACCCCTGAATTGAAAGCCGGGCTTTCGTGTTCTCATCTTCGATCTAAAACTCAGATTATATCGGCATGCATTCCACCAAGGTCGTGATTTGCTCCAACCCTATGGCCTCTTTATTGAGATATTGAGCCATCGGATCATTAATGGGAAGTATGCCCATTGGATCGTTATCATCCAGGAATTCATTCTTGAATTCATCACACCAAAGAATAAGAAAGGTTTAGCCCTCACTGAATTCATTTTTGAATTACCTACCAGTACGCAGGATCCTCTAATTAATGATGATTTCCCCGATGAAAATTTGTTTACCATTACTTCAGATGATCCTTGGAATGGTGACATCCTCACCTATCTGCGAACCCAAAATTTTTCCCTCCATCTTGATCGTGATGCTCGACAACATATCTGACAGCAGGCCCCTCGTTACCTTCTCATCGGTGACGACCTCTATCGTCGCGGTGTAGATATTTTCCTTCGTCTTTGTCTCACGCACGTTGAAGCTGAGCAAGTCCTTAATGCCTTCCATAGCGGCACTTATGGTGGCCACCTCTCCAGTCTCACTACTGCCCATAAAATAACGCGCCGGGTATTTTTGACCTTCTCTCCTTTGTGATTGAATTGAAGCAGTCAAACACTGTTCCAATTGCCAACATATCGCCCCAAGTCTCGAGCCCCTCCGACTCCCCTCCATCCTATCATATCAGCTGGTCCCTTCTATAAGTGGGCCATAGAATTTATGGAGTGTCGACCTACATCTGCTGGTAACCACAAGTATATCAACGTGGTGGTTGACTATTTCACCAAATGGGCTAAGCCCATGCCAACGTTCAATAACACGGCAGCTACCGTAACCCTCTTTTTCTTTAACCATGTTATCGTTCGATTCAGAGTTCCAAAATAATTGGTCTCTGACCATGGCCGACATTTTGAAGATGAGATATGGCGTGAGCTATCCTCTCTGTTGGGCTTTGAGCACTAATATTCATCATCCTATTACCCCCAAGGTAATGGCCAAGTTGAAGCAGTCAATAAAATCCTTAAAACTATGCTTCAACAGATAGTGAATAAGCACAAAACCAATTGGCACCTTATGCTCTTCCCTGCTTTGTGGGCCTATAGAACTTCTGTTAAAACCGCCATCGGGTTTACTCCTTTCCACCTTGTTTTCAGCGAGGAGGTAGTCCTACCGATCGAGTGTGAAATCCCTTCCCTTCATCTAGCCGTCGAACTTCTCCCTAACACCCATTGTTTAGAAAAAATACTTATCATGTTTGAGTGTGCCTCCGAAGACCGTCGTGTTGCATTGAAAACCATCGAGGCGGCTAGGAAATGCACCAAAGCTCAATATGATCGCAAATTCCACCCTCGCACTTTTCACGAAGGTGATCTTGCTCTAGTGTATGACCAGGCTCACGATGTCCCCGGTCATGGGAATTTTGACTCATTATGGCCAGGCCCATACATCATTAATAAGGATTTGGGTAAAGGGGCATAAATTCTAGAGGATTTCGAAGGCCACCCTCTTCCTAATCCTCGTAATGCACTCTATCTTAAGAGATATTACCCTTAGCATTTCCCTCCTAAAATGCACATTTTTTTTCCTTTAGGTAGCCAGATTTTGTTTTTTGGTGATTTGATACTTCAACCAGACACATTTTTTCCAAGAAGGGTCACTTCACCACTCCTCAAAATCAAATTTCTTCACTTGCAACACTTGTACTTGGGGAACCACCTTGCCTTCATACTTGTCCACGCTTGTGTCGATTTTCGTCGTGAGTAGCCATATTGTACTCATGTTTTTATGGTCCCCATCGGGTCTGTTCTGTATGGCAGCATCAACGAGTCGCCCTTGTTTAAAGCATCCGAGTTGAGTCATCATTGCATCCATTGAGTCTGTCCCGAGTCCATTTGTATCCCGCCACAGTCCTCCATCCTTCATTGCTTTGTTCCTCTCTCATGTCACACATTTTGGCCTTCAGTCATACTATCCCCTATCCCCTCTGGAGTCGAGTCAGTAGCTGCCAGGTCATCCATGCCCTTTATGATCTAACAAGGGAAGTCATAAGCCCGCTACTCAAAACCCCCCATTTCACCATCATCCCTGGTGTTATTCTATCAGTCGCTCTACTATTATCCCTCATGCTTTAGTTGAGGATCCCTTATTACCTCACCTATGGCAGACCTCCTTCTGTTGACGTTAACTTGTTCATTCCAGAAGATAGGTCTAGAGGGCAGTGTACCTTGGTTCCAACTTCTACTCTTATTCGGTGCCTTGGATCAGGCAAAGGGACCCTTTATGGCCCTTTGACTTCATTGTTTCTCAGTTCCAACTCCTCATGGCACGATCGAGATCTGTATACTTTATGGTTCAGTGATGCAACAGATTGTACTTGTGATTCCCGGGAGTGTGTGAGATGTTTCAAACCTCATGAAGGGGTGGCCATTCAGGTAGCCCCCCACATGCTCGAATGATCTCTCTACTACAACCTTGGATGCAACTCCATAGATTTGATGGTTCTAGCCTAAGCCGCTTGAAACACCTTTTAGTTTGCACGTATCATTCAGATTTTCAGAGCCCTTTCCTGTTTTACAGGGTCTCTTTGGTTGTAATTATATATCATGTACTCAGATAATATTGTATAAGTCATGGCTGTTGTCCCAGGCATAATATGTATGTGGGATCCATTATCATGTTTCTACCTAGCCCATGTTTATGCCAGCATGTACTATATATTTCAGTCCCTTGTTAGTTGGACGCATCATTATTCTTTGTACTTTGTTATCTCGGCGGGCATAGGTATGCCTCCCCTGCCTCCTGTAGAACATATACTCACTCATAAAAGAGACTTTTCACACCTGTAAGTCTCGCCTCCTCAGGGTCTTGTCCTCTCGCGCTTTATTCTACCTTATATTTCTCTCTCTTTGACTCCCCCTTCAGTGTCTAGTGATTGAGTTCTTACAACGTACTTCGGTCATAAGATTAGCTCCTAATGTTCGCACGCTGGGGGGCAATCTGTTACACAATTTTTTGGTCATCTAACCTGTTACTATTAGATGGACTGAAGTACACCATGTAAGACCAATTTTACCATAGTAAAATTGCTTTCACTATGAAAAATAACTTAATAATCCATAATTTGTTATGTTGTTTATGGTCTAAACAGGAAACCCCATGATGAATAATTGAATAAATCCTTATTTGTTTGATTTTCCTCAAGGGATAATTAATTAAACCATTATTTAATTAATATTCCTGGTCATATTTAACCAAAAATAGGAAAATTAATTAGATAAATCATTATTTATCTTATTATTTTCTAGGAATAATTATTTAAAACATTATTTAAATAATATTCATTTTTAAATTTGACTAAATCATTATAAATAATTGGATAAATCACTATTTATTTAATTATTACTCAACCACATTCTTAAAATAATAAATAAATCATTTATTTATTTATTATTTATTAATAAAAGGATTTGGCCAAATTCAATTTTTTTTCCCTCCAACGAAAATAATAAAATATTCCATAAAATTTCGATCTAGATTTGGTTAATAATATTTTAATTATGCACCAATATCTAGAGTAACTCAATATTTTGTTATAAATAGAAGGGTTTTTCCATTCATTCACTACCTTTTGTTGCCTAAATATCACTCTGGATCTATACTTTTGTTGTGACTTTGATCCTCTATCATTATCATATTTTTCTACTTTTTTCTTGTGAGCTCCCTTTGAGTTCCATTTTTGTCTGGGTTTTCTGCACCATCAAGAGAGAGAGATTTTAGATTTTAAATGCTGAGGACATACAAGAACCCCTCCCATTGAGGTGGACTAGTAACATCTTTCTATGTTCCCTTCCCTGGTGTCATAATACAAAAAATTCTTTAAAAAATATTGTCTTGTTCATTGGATGCATGGAGCAAATCTTGCTTATTATTTGCTGTTTAATGTCTTTAACTGCATAGATCTGGATTTTGGTAGCATTTATTCTTATCACTAACTGCAAATCTAAGGAAATTGACAGCCATCTTTGATGTTAGGGTTATTTGTTATGCACAACTAAAGTGAGCTTTTTTCGTACCCTTGCGATTAGAATTCACACTAACAAAAAACTATTCTAGTAGACACATAATTTGCTGATACAACAACAAATTTATCTAAGCCCATGGGAGACTTTACACTCAAAGGTAAATATATTAAAAAACTCAGTTTACAATTGTAGAAGTTAGAAGAACAAAAACTGAAAACTGACAATATTTATGTAGCTGAAATGCATAAATTTTTTAAGTTAACAGAGCAAGTAACTACCTATGAAAGTGAATAAGTAATGGCTCAGACCATTTCTCAAGAAAAGGAAAGTATTTAGCTTGATATTAATGAATCTATGACTAAGTTGTGGGCTTCCATAAAGATTATTTTTGAACAGGTAGAATTATTGCAGAAATCAAACGAAGTAGTGGCAAAAGTGAAGAAATAGTTGGATCAAAAACCAAGAGATGCTACCAGTATAATCAAAGTTCTAAATTATTAAAAAAAAATAAAAGCTCGAATAATTTTCAATTGAAGACATAACTGAAACTATCTTGGAGGTGAGAAAGGTCCTTACTAAAAGGAACTTAATGTTACAACTGGAGAATAAATGTCATAATTTGGAAGTTCAAATTAAGAAGTTTCATAGGAAATTTAGCATTTTACATCAAAAAGGACTTCCAGGTCTGCAAGGCATTGGTGATAAATTAATTACTCTTGAAGAATATCAACATAGATTATGTGATATACCAGTGGACAAAGCCAAATTTGGTAAAATCAAAGGATCCATCATTGGAAAGGATTTCATAAATGGTTTAAGTTATGATTTACTAATTCAACATGAGGCAAAACTTTTTTTCATAACTAAGCCATATTTTGAGAAATATACTGAAGTAGATGAAGTATACAGAAAGTTAGTGAAGTTTTCTAGTCCTAATGAGGAAAGGTGGGACAAACTGCGTGAGTTAATCGATTGAGAATACACCAAATGTTTTAGCAACATGATACATATTTTCAAGAAAAGATACATAATTCCAGGAACGAGAAACAGAACAACAACTTTTCAGCTCCAGTCACTAGCAATATTCCTCGAATTCTCTACAAGATGTCAAACTAGTTCGTATTTCCTATTTTCTAGTTCTATTTTTGTAAAAACTCCAAATCAGTTGGATTAGATATTTTGTAATAAATTTTGATGTTAAGTCCAGATATTTTGAAGAAAACCTACAAATAATTTGTAATTCGAAGTATGAAGGGTTGAACCCTTGTGATAAGCTTATGAATATGATTGTAATTTGTTGAACTATTTCTGAGATTAATAGAAGGATTCTAGACGCATTTTGAAGTAGATTGTTTTTCTTGTGAGTTTTTCTAGTTTCTTATATTTTCCATTTTATTTATTTCTACACATGCCTAAAGTTAATAGGAAATCTAGGTAAGATAAGATTAAGTATTAATATTTTTTAAATTCCCCTTGCAAAGTTTTTTTTATTTCTACGTATTTAACGGTAAAACTATGGAGTAGTGTTATATTCATCTTGGCCCTAATGCCGAAAATCGATTACATTGAGGATGTCTATATCTCCGTTGCATCTCACTCGCTAAGAGTGAGAATGTAGTCACAGACTTGTGAGACTTCTTCCTCGATAGAGGGAACTATAGATTCGATTTCGTAGATTTTTCCCAACTTGAAGATACGTACAAATTTATTTAAGAGCAAACAAGAAACATGACAACAATCAACTTATGGAATGGGTTCCCCATGATTCTTCTTCGTCTTTCATATCGACTCAAGCAGAGAGAGGGAGGGAAACTTTAAGTTGGCTTTCAATGTCCGCCTCTTTATTATGAGTTCTCAAAGCACATGGTAGTAGTTCAACTTCGAAAAGCGTTTTCCTGCACTTTAATTTCGGATATCAAACCTTTCTGCCGCTTAAGATCCAAAGTTGGGGAGTTGGAAACCATTGCGTTTATAATAACTGGGAATCGCCTATCACATTAGCTTCATTTATATTTAAAATATTTCGAGGAGCTTGAGACCTTGAAAAAGAGCCAAAGCCTCAACTTGAATGCCGGATGAATGTCCAAGCTCCCAAGCAAAGGAATGATTTTTTTTCCCCAATTGGGCTTACAACAACGCCTCCCGCACTAGCTTTTCGTGCCTGTAGATTTCCCCTTTGTCGCCCCCATCAAAAAAGAGAGAGTGCCTTGAATGCGTATGTGAGCTGTCATGAAAGTTAGTTTCAAAGCATTTCCTTATTTTGCGATGTCTTTGAGAGGAGGGACGTTTCTAATTGCCGTTTGAAATTGCAAGTCAAGGAATGATCCCCTAAGCAATGTCCCGTCACACTCGAGATTAGAATCATATTTTACATCATTCAAGCACTCCTCTTTAAATGACCTTTAATCTTGATTTCTAAGGCCTTGTGATTCGTCGTTTAGTATTTACGAAATTCTTCTGTTTCATTCTAGCCGATCTCGCCAACAAATAACCTTAAAGGCGGACCTCCATTGCGCTTTTGATTATCCGGTTTTTAGGGAGGAGGGCCATGATAACTCGATTTGCCCAATTAGAAAAAAGATCGCAGAGGAACAAGGAAGCAAATTGTTGGGATCCGAGATCGTGGATGAAGGAGAACCAAATCTACTTAGAGAACCGCATTCAAGGATTAAATGGACTCATTGCCTTTGCATTTTCATTAGCACAACGAGCAAGATGGAGGGATCCGTAGAACCCTTTCCTCCTATAATGTCATATCGTTAGAATTTTTCCATGGCAAAGGGAGCCAAGCAAAGAAGCTGACTTTGGGCCAGTCAAAGGAGAATGCCGGACACCATGCCAAGGTGTTGGGTCGTGGGGGACGTATGGCCTTTCTTTTAGCTTGGCATATCCCATGGAGACAGCCAGCGCTCCGGCATTCGGCCCCGACCCTTTCAAATCTCTTTTTCCTCATGTAAGCGTAGGTGCTAAGCCACTGAAGGAGATCAAGCAGCATGGACCATTCGTTGGATCGATGCGCCGCAAGACCTCAATACGTTTCCAACTTCGCCCAAACATAATCGCTCCATAGCGAACATCCTGCACAACGAACACAAATTTCCCCTCTCTATCCATCCAACGATCTCGAAAGACTCGATGGAAACTCTGCCTTCAATTGGATTCATATTCATGATTTTACTCACTCCGTATGTTGATCTTTTTGCCATTTCCCTGAATCCCAGTAGAGAGTGCGCATCTGATTAAAGGAGCAAACTCTTTAACATACATTTTAAGGAAAGACGAGTTAGGCAAGATGTGGATCACATTATCTAAACAGATGCTAGAACGAGGACCTTTGAAATACTTTTTCCAAAGAGCCAATTGGGGCCCTGGGGACTAGGCTTGGGCGCAATGATCCTCCAAATAATCTTCGACGCCATAGCTACGACTCTCATCACGATCGAAGATTTTTGGAATTCTGCACTCACCCACCCACAATGGCTTGGAGATGGTTTCCCCAACCTGATAAGGGAATCTATGTTTTCATTCTGCTTGCCTCCCCTTCCAAAAGAAACTCCGCATGAACTCTTCCATAGTATGCTTGCCTAAGCTTAGAAGCACAACAAAATGAAAAAAGAGGGAGGCCGGTGAGCACAAATTTTATTGTTATGACGGATTTACTCGATAGAAGTTGTTGAGCTCAGAAGTATACCCCAAAGCTTGGATCCCGGTCTTTGAATTTTTCGAGATGTGGGAGCCAAAGTGTATTTGCTTCGTGTGTCTTGTTATGATAAATCGTGAAGGCTACCTAAAGTGATTTGAAAGAGGTCCCAAGAAGAGGAGTGTCCAGCAAACCCAAACATCTAGAAATAGTGGAGAGAAATCTGGGCGAAGTATTCACAACCGAAGATATGACATTTTCTCTTATGTATAAGACGCGCCTAAGTGCCTCACTAGAATTCATCCTAATATCTACTTTAAATTTAGAGGCAGAGAAAGAGAGGCAGCGCACGAATAAGAGTGTCATCCGCAAATAAGGCGTGATTTATGTTTTTGACCCCCTCTTGCAATACACAATCCATTAATATCTTGATCTTGCATCTATTTGTCTAACAGAAACTAAGGACAGGAGGCTTGGATGACAAAGAGCAGAGGGGAAAGAGGGCACCCCCGCCTAAGTGCTCTCGAAGCTTTAAACAATTCAAGTGGGTCTTCCGATTTACAAGAGGAGCAATCCATGGCTCCGAGATGCATGCCCGGTCCATTTAATGAAATTTGCTCCAAAACCAAACGTGCTCATGAATTTTAATAGAAAGCTATGATTCACTCGATCAAAGGCATTTTCTAAGTCGATTTTAATCACCATACCTTGTTCTTTTCGATGAAGACTTGAGTGGGATTGCCTCTTGGACAAAGGGTAAAGTTGTCCACGATCCGCTCTACTCTTGGATGAAGCCTCATTAATTCTCCGTAAATATTTTTGGAAGTATGAGTCAGCTCATTTGAAATTACTTTGGTAATTATCTTGTACTCAGTATTGCATATGGAAATCAGATTAATCTGCTAAAATTGTTGTGCGCCTTTTCCTTGGGGATGAGGGGCTAAGAAAGCCGAGTTTGTGTCGCTCCCTATTTTCTCCGAGTATTTTGAGATTTTTGAACCATTTTCTAATAGATCCATTTCAACTAATCAGCTCAAAAAACTTGGAGGAACCCGGCGTAAAAGCCATTCGGTCCAGGGGGCCTTGTCCCGATCCATGTCAAAAAGGGCCTTTTAACTTCATCTTTGAGTGATCTTTGGCTCCCTCAAGTATCTCATTCATACGAGGAGATATTGAGGAAGGAATAATGCCCTAACGTATCCGAGTAATGGTCCG
The DNA here is from genome assembly GCA_034641835.2 of Pinus albicaulis. Lineage (NCBI taxonomy): Eukaryota > Viridiplantae > Streptophyta > Pinopsida > Pinales > Pinaceae > Pinus > Pinus albicaulis. Next base: position 70,875 of record JAXQQM020085487.1, on the reverse strand, counting down.
CATCCGTATCCCTCGCTATACAAGTTTTGGAAGTGAGAAAAGGGTTCTTTCTTAATGTCTTCAAATTCCTCGTGGGTGTCGTTATCCTCCTTGATCTCGCAATAGTGTTGCACATTTCTCGGCCCTGCTTCGTTGGTGGAAAAGGCACTCTGTCCCCTCGCTTTGAGCCGAGATTTCGAGATTTTTTTAATTTCTGCGATTCTTCTTCGACTAAGCGAGCTCATGAAAACACTCGTTATAGCTTGAGCTCTCTCGATCTGGAAGCAACTCCTCGTGACTATAGCGTTCTCCATTTGAATTTGATGAGAGGCAAGCAGAAGCTTTGATGGCTTTTCTTTCGTAGCAAGGTTGGAGAGGGTTTTTACTCCAACGTTTTAGAGCTCCTCTTTTACCCTTCTAATCTTTTCTCCCAGATAAAGAAAGGAGATCCTTTCGACTGGCCGACTCCAACAATCCTTGACTATTTGCATAAAGTTTGGCTCCTTGGACCCGGAGGGACTAAATCTAAATGGAATAGGACCCAGTATCTAGATGGGTCGTGATCTCTAGTTTTATGGGCTTATGGTCCCGAGATGTCGTTAGTGAGAATGTGCATTCTCGGGGGTTCTAATCCCGCTATCGTAAAGGGAGCTTTGTAGAGAAAAATCTATCAAGTTTGGCACAATATGAACCGGGCCCACTCTTTTGTGAGACCAAGAGTACTTACCAAGAGGAAGGTTTGATATCCAACGAAGTCCCGACCCCCGGCATAAGATCCTCCGCCCATTCCCTCTATCGTCTCATCTCGGATCGCGCCGCTGCCTCTTTTTAGCGACATGAGTGGAGAGTGAGATTGAGGTCTCTAGCAATAATTATATTTTCCAAGCATTTATCAAGTCCGCTAAGTGCCTTATAGTAATCCCAACAATCGTTTTCTTTTCCCGACATTGACTCGGAGAGTATACATTGAAAAGGTAAAAGATTTCTTTCGTGTCTCAGTGATGCCCTCGCATTTTCAAAGAAGAAATCTCGATGAATATTACTAGCCTCCAAGATGACTTGCAAATTTGTTGGCGTTCCATAGAGTAACACCAATCCCTCCCGAGGCACCCCTGCGCAGATTTCCTCTCTGCTTCACTTTTTGAACCAAAGTTTCTTGCTTTAGACAGCAGGAAGACTACGTTCTCTCCAATCTTAGTCTCCCGGACGCAGAAGTATATCCTGAGATTCTCGTTCTTATTAAGCTTCTCATGGCTTCTTTTCTTAACTTTCGCTCCCCATACCTCTCGCAATTCCAGGAGATGATATTCATTATTTATAGCTTCGATGGGCTCCCTGAGCCTTGAGGCCGATTTTTCGACATCCTAGACTTTGAGGCTAGCTAGCTTTTCCTGCAGTTGGCCGACCGCTCTGTAGCTTGTCTTTATAAGTCTCTCGCTCTCTTTTTCCCCGTCACGCTTTGCGACTCCTGTGACTCTCCTTACGCGAGGTTTGAGACTCTCCTATTTCTCCTTCCTCCTCCGACTCTCGTCCATTTCGCTCTTCTTCCTCATCTTCTAAGTGTCATACCTTTGGGATCTTCAACACTTATTACTTTAAGGGAGTGCAGAGAGGGGAGTGTCCTTTGCTTGGAGAATCTCGGGGTTTTTGGGTCTCGATCTCCGGATAGCTTCTCGCTCCCCGCCGACTTAGCTGGATCAAATTTGTTTTCTTGTGCCTCCTTTTGGGAGGGGGGCACGAGCATTAGCTCCGAAGAGGGCCTTTTCCAAAGTGGGTCCTCCCGGTTTTTTCCCTTTGTGATTGATTTTTGCGCGTTTGACTTGATTCCAACCCTCTTCATTCCCTTTTCACCGGCTCAGCGTTGATGACGATGTCAGCAAAGTGTCCATGAACATGGCATTTCCCGCATTTAAATGTGGTAATCGCTCATAATCCAAGATCTCGCGACATGAGACCAAATTACGCAATTTGATTTTGATTGGCTCTCGGGAGACCCACCTCTAGATCTACTTCTACGTTGCATTCTAGCACGCCTCATACCGGTCCTTGTTGTTTGCCCGATCTATGAATTTCCCGAGAGTGTTGCCAATGTGTTTCAAGGAATCCCGACTTTCTAGTAGTGACAATTGGCAGATTTGGGAGCCAAAGCCACACCGAGACGACTTTGGGGACATCAATAGTCTCTGGATCAAAGTCCTGGAGTCTATTTGTTCGGATGCAGGCCCCGAGGGCCCATGAAATACTACCCATTTTTGGAAGATCAAATCTTGTCTTCTTGAAGAAAAATTCGAAGAGGAAGTACTCTCGCCAAGAAAGTAAGCAAGAACACTTTGCTTGCGATCGTAGGATCCCAGCTCTCGTTGACCCATTGCTTAGTAGTTTTCGAGAAGGCCAAAGACCCATGAATTTCGCCAATGAGACCACGATCGCCGCAGACAAAGCTACTTGGATGGGGGTCTCTGGAGGCAAAGAGATCTCTGGAATATCATCGAGCTTCGACGATTCTGATGCTTCGCTTTTCTTCCTGGAAATTTGGAAAGAAGTCGATTGAAAGCGTACTAATGTATGAGAAGAAGGCGATTCCTTGGGAGAACCCCGCGTCTCCATAGTGAACAAGGCCTTGTGCAAAAATCCTTGCAAAGTTATAATCAATTACAAAGATTAATTAACTTGAACTATCTGCTTTAGTTAATTCCTCTACATGAATTAATTATTGCTCCGTGCTATCTTTAAATATGTCGTCAGAAGGATTTTATACACGTCATATGAATATGACAAGTTAAATGCTTTGTTTGAATGTTTAATGAAGAATATATATCATCTTCAATTCTACCTTTCAAAGACAATTTAAATCCTAATACTATTTTTTATTTCTAAGTTATGCTAAGACTTTTCAAAAATAAAAAATTGGGCTGCCCTTAAGGGGGGAAACCAACCCTTAACAAGTTGAAAAATTCAAAAATGGCGTGTCCTTCAAGGGGAAACCACCATCAACATATTCAAGAGTAACATAGTTTTGCAGAAGAGATAAAGATCGTCATAAAAACCATAAAAGAGCACATGTAAACCGAAATAAAAAGAGGGCCAAGGTGCCGCAACTATCGATTCCGGGCCTCATTGTCCTCCTATTGGGTATTTTCCTCAATGATGAAAACAACCATATTTAGACATCGTCTCGATATCCTTCTTTGTGGGTGGGGGCTAGGGTCTCGAGTAGAAGTGGAGACTATATTGGTCTTCTTGGCCATAGCCGAGCGTAGTCGTCTCGTCCATAGCTACTTCTCTTTCCAAGTGTCCTCCAATGGGATGCTCTAACCACCGTCCGAGTTGTCTCCGTCAAGTGTTTGATAGGGAGTCCACTCGATTTTCAAGGCGAGATGGGAAGAGAGCGCGAGATTGTTGAATTATGCGGCCTTTTTCCCCGCTTCATCGAGCTAGAGTCATGATGTCGCTCCATCGAGAGGTGAACCAAAAGCCGGGTAGAGAGCATTGGGGGTTCGAGAACCTCTAGGGTCTTCCAGAGCAATTACATAGAGGGACATATAGCGCATGCACAATCTAGGGGCCGTGAGCGTGAAAGGGGAGTGCCTCTACCGCTCCATGATGACAACACATTCTATGGTGTCTCAACATGGAATCAACTAGGGGTGGAGGGTCTACAAGGCTGAGGTAGAATGCACAGAGAAAGGCAGGTGAAAGGAGCGTAGCGACAGTGCACATGCTTGACAAAGGAGGTCCGCATGAGAATGAAATCTAAAGATGTAAATGAAATCGATGCGTAGCTATCAACCATAAATGGCCAACTAGCAAGAATAAAGGCCGAGGGGGGGGAGGGGGATGAATGTCGAGAAGTGTCGACGTCCTCCCTAATACTACATATTTATGGTCTTCAGCAGAGGAAGGTACCGCTATGTGGTTCTCACAGGTCCCCCGCGTTGAATGGCCGAGTGGCACTCGCGTTAAACATATCAGCCACCTCGCATTTGGGATAAATCATAATATTGTTAGAAGGTGAGGAATCAACCCTTTTATTATATCGGGAATAATTAAGATTTAGATCCGATTAACTAGTTTAAAGCATCGTCATCCAAACCGAAATCAAACAATATTTTAGATGCTTTGACACAATTCCTTAGCCTAGAACTATCTACAAAGGACAACATCATATTGAAGCTATTGTCTGAACAAAAAATTGAAGTATCTATTCCCTCGGACAATGATTAACTTTCTTCTTAAAGGTGAATAAGAAGTTGGGATGGATAAAATCATTCACCCGGGCGACTCCAATGAGTAAACCCGGCTTCCCCACGTACATACTAGGTCTCATTTTGACTCGACCTTCATTCTCCATTTTCATGTCCCGAAAGGTTAGTGAGAATTGTCCTCTTCCAGATGCGTATTAAAAGCCTCTACTTCTACTTCTGATCTCTCCTACCAGGTTGTATCATAACCCGATCCTTTTAAGTCTATCCAAATTCCCCTGGGAGATTTATCATATCTACCACCAAAAGTGTTAGAATTATTATCTAAAGGAGTTGACCTTCATTCAACATTACTCGGTTCATCAATTTGAATAAATTAACCTTCCAATCTCTACATCAAAGGAAAATGATATTTGTTTAATTTCAAACCAACTCGATACATACTTACCTTTTATGATACTATACTTAACCATATACTTCTATCAAACGTAAGGAAGCCTTTAGCATCTATACTGTACCTTAGCATTTGAAGAAGAAGACAAAATCATCCCGTGGTTCAAAAATTGGTTATCCCTTCTCAATTCATACATCCACCTTCCACCTCTTATCATACATCCTCATCTCACTTAATTTCTTCTAAACATCCTCCTCCTCCTTCATCCACCTCTTCTTCATATTCACCTACAACACCTAATTCAATGGATTCTTTTCAACCAATCATAGCAACTCGTTATGCATCACTAGTTCTTCCTCCCTTTAGCTCAACTCAATCCTTTTCCGCATGGATTTGAAACATCTACCCGGATTCAATGGAGAAACATGCCCATTCCGTTGAAGATCACTTAGCCGCATTTCTATATTTTGTTGATAAATATGAACATTGAACATGAAGATGTCTATACTAGACTGTTTGTCTAATGTCTAGAAGGAAATGTTCGAATATGGTTTAAACTTTACACAACTACGAGCAAATTCTATTAATTCCCGGGCTGACTTAATAAACGCATCAATGGGGAATTAAGAAAGATGTTTACTATTTAACAGAATTTGAAGACTTGAAAAGAAACCCCTATGAACCCGTTGCTGATTTTATCAAGAGATTAATAAACTATACAACAAAATGCCCCCAGATTGTAAACCTCCAGTAATTGCTGCTAAAGTTAGATTTTCCAAGGCATTTGAAGATGATTTTGCTGTAATTCTTAGAGAAAGAAAGTGTGAAACTTTAGCAGATATGCAAACCAATGCAATGGAAGTTGAAGCTAATAGGTCAGCATCTAGTAAACTGAGAGTTAAAGCTGAAAAGGCTGAAAAAAGAATGAAATTTAGGGAAGAATGTACATCTTTATAAAAAACCAATGAGGAAGATCATAAAATTGATGAGATAACTTCTCTACTTAGAAATCTCTCTAATAGAATCTCTAGGATGGAATCTCAACCTAGAGTTTCTCAACCAGTTGCAAATAGAACTCAAGTTCAAAATAGAAGACCTTTTCAACCTCAAATTCTCCAAAGACCAAATAATGACCAGCAAATCCAACCCTCCCCTATTGATTGATGATCAAGACCCTGAGAAAACTATTGCTCTAGTTACAAATGATATCAATCAACTTGGGGATTCCTCATCACACAATGCTATTGTTCCAATCAATCAAGATCAAGTCTCTACCCAAGATCAAGAAGGTGCTCAAATTTCAAAATACCAACCTTTCTATGAGTTCCTCATTGCTGAGTTAAACAAAAGATACGACTTAAGGCCTAGATTAGGACCTAGTAGACTAGCCAAAAAGGTTACCTTTGATGAACCTCAAGTTGAAACTTTTGAAACTCAAACATCATCAAGTGAAACACATAATCAGTTACCAGAACATAATACTCATGAAAAAACTCCTCCAACAATTTTTAATGTTGAAAAAGAATTAGAAAGAGTTAAAATTCCAATTCCACTATCTGAACTCTCTAAAAACCCTGGTTATAAAAATCAAGTTTCAAAATGGATTCAATCTTCAAGTATTGATGCAGAAGAATATATCATAGGTTTGCAAGATGAAAAACCCCAAGTAGTTTTTTGTCTTAGCTCAGATATGATTGATGAAAATGTTCCTCCTTTCTATGTCACATTAAAAGTTCATGATTATCTCTTATATAATTGCATGTTATATTCTGGGGCCTTTCATAATCTAATGCCTAAAGTAATCATGGATCAACTTCAATTAGAAATCACTAGACCATATCATGATCTGTAGACTTTTGATTCTAAGAAAGTACCTTGCCTCGGATTAATAAAGGATTTAGTTGTGACACTTGCTCAAATCCCTGTCAAAAGTATAGTGTTTGGATATAGTAGTTATAGATATTCCACCCAAATTTGGAATGCTATTGTCTAGGTCTTATTGTGCAAATTTAGGAGATAATTTACCAATGGATACGTCCTTTGCAACAATCCCAATTTATGGAGGTGAGCATTTAAGATTATACAGGGAGTTCAGATTTGTCAACACAGTTTGTAAAGCCAATCAAGCTATCAATCATCCAATTTATGCTATTGCTCAAGATTTTGGGTGCTTTACTTTAGCTGATAATGATCTTTCAAATTCTCAGATCAACATTCAAGAAGTTGTTAATACTCCACAAATTTCTAAAACTGATATTTGGAAAATGTACTTTGATGCAGCACTTTCCAAAGATGGAGCTGGAGCTGGAATTGTACTCATCTATCATGATAAGAAAAACATAACTCAATCCTTTAAATTAGACTTTGTTGTTACAAACAATGTAGTAGAATATGAAGCCCTTCTTTTATGATTAGAGTTAGCAAATAGTCTAAAGGTTCAAAATTTGACTGTATTTGGTGATTCAAAGTTAATTGTGAAACAAATCAGGTACCTATGTCAAACTAAACACCCTAGGCTAAGATTTTATAGGAATGAAGTTTGGGATTCTGTTGAAAATTACTTTCAATCTTTTAATATCACATCAATCCCAAGAGAAGAAAACATTCTCGGATTGAAGTGAAATATAGGCCTTCCATTCCTGATAACCTTAAACATTTGCAGGTTTTCGAAGATGATGAAAATTTAAAAAACTTCTTACTAGCAATAGATGAAGTCTCAACTTTACCTATTGAAGAAAAATAACTCAATAAAATTAAATCAAATGATGACAATTAGAACTCACGGTCTGTTAAAAAAATAGTTGACCAAAATATCATTCAATTGTCTGATAATTACATTCCAAAAGGATTAGTTCCCCTCGAAAAAAAATTGTGATCATAATGATGTTTCAAAAACCTCATTATTGAATTCACTAAATGAGGATGTTCAGGATTGCAATATTGGAACAAAAAAAAAGTTAGAAATGTTAAAATTTAAGCATCATTGCCTCAAATATTAAAAACAAATATATCAATTTGTTCAAATATTATAAATATGTATTTTCATTGTCATATGAAGATTTGAAAACCTATGACACAACTATTATTGAACATAAAATTCCTCTCAAACCATAAGCTAAACCATTTCAACAAAATTTAAGGAGAATAAATCCAGTTTTGCTTCCAATTATTGAAAAAGAAATTAAAAAGTTATTTGATGCAAAAATAATTGTTCCCTTAAGGTATTCTAAATGGATAAATAACCTAGTATACGTCAAGAATAAAAATGGTGAAATAAGGTTGTGTGCATACTTTAGAGATCTAAACAAATTGTCTTTGAAGGATAATTATCCATTACCAAAAATGGATCAATTACTTCAGAAAGTCTCGGTGTCGAAACAAAAGTCTCAGTTTCAAACAAAATTTCAATGTTGGATGGCTTTTTTGGATATAATCAGATTTTGATTAGTCCAGAAGATAGGGAAAAGACACCATTTACAACTCCTTGGGGTACATTTATATATGTTAGAATGCCATTTGGCCTAATCAATGTTGGAGCAACATTTCAGAGAGCAATGGACCTTACATTTGTTGGTAAGATTAATAAATTCATTGTTATTTATCTTGATGATTTAATTGTATTTTCTAATTCTGATGAAAAACATTTAAAGCACTTGAGAAAAGTTTTTGAAAGATGCAGGAAATATGGGATTGCACTTAATTCCAAGAAGTCTCTGTTTGCAACGAATGAAGAAAACTACTAGGACATATAATTTCAAAAGGAGGAGTGGTTATTGATCCAAAAAGAGTCTTGAAAATTGAGGTAATCAACTTAACTAGAAATAAAAAGGAAATTCAAGAATTTCTAGGGAAAATAATTTTTTTAAGAAAATTTATACCTAATTATGCTGAGATAGTCAAAGATATTATTGACATGCTTAAAAAAGACCATGAAGTCAAGTGGACAGTATAGGCCAGGTATTATTTTTCATAGATCAAGAAAGCCATTTCTAAAGCCCTAGTACTATCTAGTCCTAATTATTCCAAACCTTTTTGTATCTTTTCTTTTTCCTCTAACACTACTTTAGCTGCTGTCTTTCTTCAAAGAAATGATGATGGATATGAGCAACGAATTGCCTTTTTCAGTAAAGTGATGAGAGATGCTGAATTGAGATATGACATCATAGAAAAACAAGCCTATGCCCTTGTATAAACTTTGAAAGCGTTCAGGATTTATGTCTTATATTCTCCCATTATTGCCTATGTTCCAAAAAATGCCGTAAAAACAGTCTTAACATAGCCTGATATAGATGGAAAGAGGGGAAGGTGGATTGCCAAGATACTTGAATTTGATCTAGATATTAGACCAACCAAATTGGTAAAAGAACAAGGTTTAGCTAAACTTTTGGCTGAATTAAATTGTAAGATTCTTGGAATCAATACCATTTTACAGATTTCAAGTGAGAAGAATCCACAAAAACTTTCTCAAAGTTCAAATGAGAAGAATCCAAAAGAACCTTCTCAGAGTTCAAATAAGAAGAATCCACAAGAACCTTCTTCCAGTCCAGATCTTGTTCCTCTTCCTCTACACATTGATGAAAGATTCTACTTTCAGATTGGTACAAAGATATAGTAAATTTTCTTCGAGATCCAAATTATCCTCCTGAATTCACAAAGAATCAATCTAGTTCTCTAAGAGTTAAATCTATGAAATACTGTATCATAAATGCCAATTTGTAGTGCATGAATCCTCTAAATATCTTTTTATTATGTCTAGCTGAAAGTGAAACAAGAGTCATTGAATAGTTTCATGCAGGTTTTTTGTGGAGGACATTATGCTTGGAAGACAATTGCATACAAAATTCTGAGAGCAGGCTTTTATTGGCCTAAATTATTTGCACAAGTTGGAGCTAAAGTGAGAAGCTGTATTCCGTGTCAGGTTTTTGCTGGCAAGCAAAGATTACCATTATTACCCCTTGTTCCAGTTTTGATTGAAGCACCCTTTTCACAATGGGGATTGAATTTTATAAGTGAAATAACTCCAAAATCAAGCAACCAACACAGATGGATTCTAACTGCTACAGACTATTTCACCAAGTGGGTGGAAGCAATTCCTGTTAAGAATGCAACAAATGCAGTTGTCATCAAATTCATTGAAGAAAACATATAGTCTAGATTTGGCTGCCCACAATAGATAGTTACAGAGAATGCACAAGCTTTCAGTAGTATTAAAATGATAGAGTTTTGTCAGAAGTACAATTTCATTACATCATTCTACACCATATTACCCTCAAGGTAATGGGTTAGCAGAATCATCAAACAAGAGTATGGTTAAAGTCATTAAGAAAGTCTGGGCATATCATAAGAGAAGTTGGGATACTCACCTAAAATATGCAGTTTGGGAAAACAAAGTATCACCTAAGAGATCTTTTGGCAAGTCCCCTTTCAACTTGTCTATGGAACTGAAGCAATTTTTCCCACACAACTAACATTTCCAGTTATGAAATTTTTACAGGACTCATATGAGGAAACTGATGATTTCACAAGGAGAATCAATTAGCTAATTGAATTAAACCAAGACAGAGATAAAGTTCAATTTAAGATTCGTCAATATCAAAATAAGATGAAAATTTTATTTGAAAGAAAGGCTAGAGAAAGGGATTTCAGACAAGGTGACTTAGTTTTAAGATGGGATAACAGAAGAGAAGACAGAGGCAAGCATGGAAAATTTGACAATTTGTGGTTGGGGCATTTAACGTTGCAGAAGTAAGAGGTGACAACACTTTTATTTTGCAGAACTTGGAAGGACAATATTCTTCATTGCGAGTCAATTGGCAATACCTCAAACATTACATTCAGTATTAAAGATGCTTGCAGTCATGGTTCATTGTAAATTTCCGGTTTTCTTTAAATTTCACTATCAAAGTGTGATTTTCACAGCAAAGACTCCATGGCCTAAGGAGAAGGCACATGGATCTGCAAGTTCTTTGCATCCCGTAGGGGGAAGCAGTCCCCCGATGGAGCCAATGTTGTAACTTATTTTTACCATGCTATGTTTACCATTTCCTTTTATGTTGAAAAAATAGAAAAATATTGAAAAGAAAAGAAAATACGAAAATAAAAGAAATAAGAAAAATAAAAAAACAAAAGAAAAAAGAATAAATGGGATTTAAAATATATATATATATATATATGAAAAATTAAAAAATTATGAAATCCCAAAGTATGGGCGTGCTTGTTTAAATGCCGTTGTGAGTTTGTTTTAATTGTATTAATCATTTTTAGTTTAAATTTATCAAGGATTAATTAGTTGTATTGTAATAAAGTTAACTTGATTTGATGTTTTGTGGCTTGTGATAAACTTGCGCACAAATCAACGACCGAGATCACCCCCGTCCTGATCAATGACGGGGGGTGCATTTCGGACTCCCCCCGCGCTTTCGACATTTAACTGAGGGCGAGGGGGTCCGAAAAGTTGTCTAAATTAATACTGCCCGTGGTACGTGTCCTCACCAGATCATTTCGACCCCCCCTCCAAAACCATTTACTGCCTACCCCCCCTCAAAACCACCTTTCCTCCTCTCCACTCCCGTTGTCCCTCCGTCACTCCTCGCTACTTGTTCATCACTCATTCGCCCACACCATATTACAGTTATTTCCCCCATTAACGTTTAATTAAACGTTACGATAATTAAACCTTCCCACCAAAGTCTAAATGCATTAATTAGACACACCAAAACGGTTAACTTATCCGAATGATTTATAAAACATCACATTGCCATTCAAATTCCCTTTTCTCTCATCCTCTTGCAGCAACGCAACTATCATTCGATTTCCATCGACTTCCAGTCAGTTGCGACATTAGCGATAGCTATTTCTGGTAATTCGATACACTTGTTTGCTAATACACCATTCAACACGTCGTCTTCAAAAGGAAAATCTAAGTTAGTGATAGAGAGTCCAATGTTTCCCCCTATTATAAATTTAGATGAACTCCCTCTAGTTGGTAAACAATATAAGATTTGTGAAACCCAGTTTGAGTTCGATCTCTATGAACTCCACAACTGGGCGAATCAGAAATTTCTAGATGCCAACGATGAATTGAGAATGTGGGACTCCTTCTCACCTCAATTCAACTTTCCTCAAACTGATTTCTTCCCAGAGTTTGTCACATGGTGTAATTTCAGATATCTCCCAAGTTAGAGCGCTGTGATTGCCCAAAATAATGAAGTTTTGTTTATTGTCACCATGAGTCAATTTGCCAAATTATTCAGGTCAAGCCTACGATCCCTTTACATCCTTTTTCTGTAGATTCTCTTATTGGAATTTATGAGAAGCTCACCTTCTCCCAAAGAAGCAAGATCTTTGAAACATTTCTACTGAAAATTCTGAATTACCAAGAACAAATCCACCCTACTCCTCTTCCATATTTCCAGAGATGTCTAAGCAGGTTATCTCCATGGTTTCATGTCTGTTAGGTTATCCAAGTGACCAGTGGGTCGATGAGGTAATTTTAGGATTTCTATCAGTATTGTCAACAAGAGAGAAACCTTCACATATTTTCAATTATAGTGAATTTATGGCAGAATGCATTCATGATCAATTCCTTGAGTTTTCTACTGAAAGTGCTTTCAAGCATCAATCAGTCCTTGTGTACCTGCTTCTATTTTTCCAGGCCAATAGATTTAAATTTCCATTACAGAAATTAGATGCACAAGGAAATCCTCAGTCTGTAATTCATTGGACTTGCTTGGTAAGGAAAAACACATAAGTGTACTCATTCTCTAACCATGTAGATCAGTTTCTACATATGGCCTTATGTCTTCTTAGTAGTGATGCTACTCCTAGGATTTCACTTGAGATCAAAAGAGTTCTTCACTTCAGTGAGCAGACAAAAATTGGAGACTAGTATCTTTACCGAAATTACATAGAGATCAGAATTTATGGATGTGAGCTACCTCCTTATAGGTTGCCTAAATTTGTGCCAATCAGGATTTTTGCATTAGAATACACAAGATAGATGATGAATGTGGATGATCTACACTTTGTTTCTAGTAAGAAGAAGTGTCAGTTCAAATTGAAATCACAGATTGGACCATTCATTGTCAACACTAGAGCAGCAACAAAGGAGGCAGATTCTCTATAAAACCCAGTAACAAAAATCGCGATCGGGATAAAATCGCCGAGGGGAAAAAATCGGAAAAAATCGTAAAAATCGGGAAAAAATCGTAAAAATAGGGAAAAAATCGGCACATACAAAAATATTCATTTTTTTTCAATTTTTTTAATATCTAAAGCATCTACAGCATAAAATAAATGCATTGACACATAAATATGAAAAAAAACTAATATATAAGATGTGTAATATCATGTCTAGTGCTACATCACACATAAAACTGAATCCTGTCCTGAATACTAAGTCCTAAGTCTCAACTCAACCTCAAAATATCAACAAAAAATATAATAATGTATCTCATATCATGAGTCATAATGTTATATACAAAGGAATGCAACAAATAACCTATACTACTGATTTCCTCTGCCCCTCTTGCGAGAAAATGTAACAGCTTTCCCTCTAGACGAAGAAGTTGGCGGGGCTGGCAATGGACTCTGTTGTGCTCCAGATCATGAAGCACTAGGAGCTAAAGGAGGTAGACCACATCCTCTACCGATAGCAGGGGTAGGTGGTGTCACCTCCTCCTCCTATTGTTGCTCCTCCTCCGCCTATTGTTGCTCCTTCTCCTCCTCCTCATGAAACTCATCATTGATTCATCGCTACTAGAAATGGGATCATCAACAAGAGATACATAAACATCATCTAGCTCAAAGTCTTAGACTTGGATTGCTCAACCTTAAAATGCGGTAGAAAAAGATTAACATGCCTAACCAGTTGTTTTCCTTTGAGTGAAGGGTACATTCTTGTTAAGGCCATAGTAGGGGAGTTCAACAATCAATACCACCAACATCAACAAAGTTCAACAATCAATGCCACCAACATCAAGGTTCTTAAAGGACTTCATACTCTTGATCAAATGCCAATCTCATACCCATACACATAATAGAATCAAATGGAAACAATGCAAATCCCCAAACCATGAAACCCTGAAAACCATTAAGTCTGCTGAATTTTGAGTGAAATCTAAAATTCTAGTTTCTCCATATGAAATCCAATGAGGTCGAAACCACTCTTAAACATCATGAGTCATTTCATGGTAATGTTAAAAATTTAAGTAAAAGGATGAAAATGAAAAATAAAGGAAATATCACTTTTACTTTAAGAATTTAACATTACCATGAACTGCCAACAGGGTGTGTCAGGAAAATGAGAGGGCTACAAAAATGACAAAAAAAAAATCGATTTTTGAACTTATAGGGTTTCTATTTGATGGGCCCACGATTTTTACCAAAATAATCGCGATTTTTTCGTAAAAATCGCGATTTTATCGCGATGACGATTTTTTCAAAAAATCGTTCAAAAAATCGCCGATTAAATCGGCCGCTTGAAAAACTCACGATTTTTTCAAAAAATCGCGATAACATCGCGATTTTTGTTACTTTGGTTAAAAAAAATGAAGTTCAAATTGAGCTTCACCTGTTCTTATGATCCCTTGGGGATTATTTTGAAACTCAGAGTTGAACAGAAGACAACTCCTTATGCACACACATCGAGACCATAAATAGAACAATATGTCAATTAAGAATAGTGGCAAGAGAACACTTTGCAAGAAGCAGAGGAACAAGTTTTTCCAACAACTTCACAAACTCCAGTTCCATAGGAGAAAGAGACTGAGAGGCCAAGGGAAAGTGTATCTCCTTCAGTTTCAGAGATTCAAGAAACATATTTTATAGTAGTCAAGGGAAGAAAGAAAACTAACACTAGTGAGGAACCATTTCAAGCAGAGAGTTCAGAGGAGCAAGCAACAATGGTGCTGACAGGATTACACACTGCAACATTTCTAAGGATTGAGGAGATCTCCACAGATTCTCCTATGTCATCAGTAACGCAGGGTCCAGAACATCAAAATATTTTGCCAGATATAGAGAAATCAAAAGGAAGAATGAGGCATTGAAGGCCACTACATATTTTGAGTTTTGGAAACAAACTTCTTCCACTTAACACACACGCCTTTCTGCACTTGAAATAGAGAAGGGACAGTTTCAGCTAGCATTCTTGGAACTCAAAGTTCCAGTCCGTAAAAGTGTAGAAGACTACAAGACATCTATTTTTTCCTTTGACACTAAACAGATCCATGCTATTGACCAAATTGATTTGCATAAGCAGGCAGAGGAAATGATTTATTCTACCTTAACCAATTCAGCCATGACAACATCCATATTGCAGGCCTCATTGAACAACATCCATTCACAGTTAAAGATGGAGAAAATGTCCTCTTTGGCCAAAGATACCAGGATCAAATCATTGGAGGATCTGGTAATAAAGTTAGGATATAATCCTAGTGGTGTTAAAGCAGCTGAGGAAATGATAAAAAGTAAGAATGCTGATATCCAGGCATTAAGGAAGCAACTAAAACTTCCAACCAAAGAACACCCACAGGCCAAAGAAGTTGGAAAATTAGAGGTAGATGAAGAAAACATGTTCAAGATGATAATTGAATAAAATCTTCAAATACATAAAATGGATGCTGAAATGGAAACATTGTTAAAAGAGAAAGAACAACAACTCCGTGTCTCAACAACTATTCCCATAGCAACAAATTTAATTGCAGGTACTTCAACAACAGGGACATCCACAGTAGCAACTGTTCCAGTAGACACAGTCTGGTGATACAACAAAAAAATTATCGAAGGCCATGGGAGACTTGACACTCAAAGGTCAAGAGATTGAAAAACTTAGTTTGCAATTGCAGAAGCTACAAGAGCAAAAATTGAAAACTGACAATGCTTATGTAGATGAAATGCAGAGGAATTTTAAACTAACAAAGAAAATAGGTACCTATGAAAGTGAATCAGTAATGGCTCAGACCATTGCTCAAGCAAAGGAAACCATCTGGTTAGATATTAATGAATCTATGATGGTTATATATTAATGACTCTATGACTGAGTTGTGGACTTGTATAGAATTTAGTTTTGAACAGGAAGAATTGTTGCAGAAATCAAAGGAAGCAGTGGCAAAAGTGAAGAAAAACCTGGACCACAAACTAGGAGATGCTACCAGGATAATCAAAGTTCTATATTCTAAAACGAATGAAGAACTCGAAGAATGTGCAATTGAAGACAGAAATGAAACTATCTTGTAGGTGAGAATGGTCCTTACTAAAAGGAACTTAATGCTACACCTGGATAATAAGTGTCATAATCTGGAAGTTCAAATTAAGAAGTTTTATAGGAAATTTAACATTTTACACCAAAAAGGACTTCAAGGTATGCAAGGCATTGGTGATAAATTAATTCCTCTTGAAGAATATCAACATAGATTACATGACATAACAATGGATAAAGCCAAATTTGCCAAAATCAAAGTGACCATCACTAACAAGGCTTTCATGGAGGGTTTAAGTTATGATTTACTAATTCAGCATGAGGTAAAACATTTATTTATAACTAAACCTACTTTTGAGAAGTATACTGAAGTTGATAAGGCATACAAAAAGTTAGTAAAATTTTCTATTCCTAAAGAGAAAAGATGGGATAAACTGTGTGAGCTAATCGATTGAGAAGATAACATATGTTTTAGCAATAGGATACATATTTTTAGGAACAAAGGACAAAATTCCAGGAACCATAAACAAAACACAAACTTTTTAGCTCCAATCACCAACAATATTTCTCGAATTATCTGCAAGATGTTAAATCAATTCAGATTTCCTATTTTCTAGTTCTATTTTTGTAAAAAATCCAAATAAGTTGGATTAGATATTTTGTAATAAATTTTGACCTTAAGTCCAAATATTTTGAAGAAAACCTATAATACTTTGTAATTTGATGTATGATGGGTTGAACCCTTGTTGCGAACATCACGATCGGGATTAAATCGGCGAGGGAAAAAATCGGAAAAAAATCGTAAAAATCGGAAAAAAATTGGCACATACAAAAATATTCATTTTTTTTTAATTTTTTTAATATCTAAAGCATCCACAACATAAAATAAATGCATTGACACATAAATATGAAAAACAAACTAATATATAAGATGTGTAATATCATGTCTAGTGCTACATCACCGCAAAAGCTGAATCATATACCGAATACTAAGTTCGAGTCTCAACTCAGCCTCAAAATATCAACAAAAAATATAATAATGTATCTCATATCATGAGTCATAATGTCATATACAAAGGAATGCATCAAATAACCTATACTACTGATTTCCTTTGCTCCTCTTGCGAGAAAATGTAACAGCTTTCCCTCTAGATGAAGAAGCTGGCGGGGCTGGCAATGGACTCTGTTGTGCTCTAGAATCTGAAGCATCAGAAACTAAAGGAGGTAGACCACGTCCTCTACCAGTAGCAAGGGCAGGTGGTGTCACCTCCTGCTGCTGCTGCTGCTCCTCCTCCTCCTCCTCCTCCCCCTCCACTACCTCTTGCTCTATCCAATCAGGGGCTGACTCCACGATAGGCCTCTCAGCCTCAACCCTCCATCCAGCAGTGGTGTCAATCACATCTAAAGAGATGGCCTCCATATCAGGTGTCCTCTTAAGTTGTCTCACCCACAATCTAATATTGTAGTAGACGTAAACCATGTCATTGAGGCGCTGGGACTCCAACTTGTACAAGGGTCATAAATTAATAAATTATATAATATATATTATAAATAATAAATTAATAATTATAAAAAAAATTATTTAATGAATTCAAAAAATCAGTTGGAATATTTTAAGTTTTTAACCTGTTGCGCTTTTTGGTGTGTATTTTTTCAAATACACTCCAGTTGCGCTCACATCCTGAAGAGCTACATGTTTGGCTGAGTATTCTAATGGCAAGATTTTGGAGTTTTGGTAATCTGCCACCGTAGCTCCTCCACCATGCATCTACAAGTTACAAGTTACAACAAATAAGATAAACTTATAAAGTTACAAACATAAGAAAAATTTTAAAATAATGAAAATTCAAAAATTGAAAGTTGAAGCAAAGTATGGAGTTATGATTCATGAACTTGAGGAGACAATGAATTTTGAAACAAACAAAATCTTACCTGGCATTTTATTAGTCCTATCCTGGACAACCATGTCAAAGCTCAATGTGCCACCTGCCATTCGGTATACCTCCATTTCTTTGGATATATTTGCACGTTCTGATGGAGATGGCACTATCTTCTGAACACAAGTGAAAAAACCATCCATGACCTCAGTATCAAATAAGAAACTACATGAGTAAGCAAATTTGGGGTTCAGGAAGATCCCTGTAGCATGAATGGGACGATGGAGTGTGTTGTTCCATTGGTCATCAATCACTTCCCATACAAGAAGTTGTTTCTGAAACCCCTCATCACCCTTATCATCATATTAGCTGCGAATGGCTTCTTTGGCCCTATCCATGGCCTCATACAAGTAGCCCATTGCGGGCTTCTCTCCATCAACCAATCTAAGAACCTTTACCAAACGTTCAGTAATGCTGCACACCTCTTGCACTTCCGCCCATAAACTTTCCTGATATGAAACCAACTTGCAGATGGCCTCTCCCTCTGGTTTGTGGCTGTATATCAAAGCATGCCACTCCTCTGAAAGAAACATTCTCTTCAAATCCCACATAGAATTGAAGAGGGATTGAAGAGATATGAAACTAGTGGAAAACCGTGTAATAGCAGGGCGCACCAACTCCTTCTTGTTGGTGAATGTTCTCATTAAATGAAGCACAAATGCATGATTATATATAAATTTTGTAATGCTCTTTGATGATTCTACAATATCTTTGACAAAATAAATCTTTCCTATGTCCTCCAACATCAAATCAATGCAATGTGCAGCACAAGGTGTCCAAAATATGCTCGGATGCCTCTCCATAAGCATCTTGCCAGCAACAACATAGTTTGCAGCGTTGTCCGTTATGATTTGGACAACATTTTGTGGACCCACCTCCAGAATGAACACATCCAATAAATCACATAATAATCGTGCATCTTTGACATGTGCAGATGCATCAACAGATTTCATAAACATTGTCCCCTTGGGACAACTGACCAAGAAGTTAGTAAGGGTCCTACCCTTTTGATCAATCCAACTATCTCACATCACAGTGCATCCTGTGACTTCCCATGATGCCCTTAACTCCTCCAATCTTTTGGTGTAGTCAACTTTTTCATTTTGAAGAATATGCCCTCTAAAGTCATCATATGAAGGGGCTTTACATCCTGGGCCAACAACAGTGATAGCATCAATCGTAGCCTGATAAAATGGATTGTTCCTGGCAACACTGAAAGGAATATCACTTCAAAGAAAAAGTTTGCCCAACAACTTGTTAGCTTCTTCCTTCTCCCTTTTTTTAATAAGTGAGGAGATAGATGGCTGTGCACTGGGAGTGGTTCTAGGAACCAAATATGATGAGGTAGCTACGGGGTTGGGTGTAGAAGATGCTGATGGTGAAGAACCACTACTACTCTCACGGTCACCTCTAAACCCTAATATTTGACTCCTCAGAGCTGTCTTGCTGAGTTTAGTTGTTTCTATTCCTTCCAATAATTTGAGGGCTCTTCGGATTATTTTTGGATTGGTATTTGTGCAAGGCTCTACTTCATGTCCAGGAACTTGCAACTCAAGTTTGATCACATAACTTGCAACTCAAATTTGATCGGTCAAACCCTTGATCAGGTTCACCAAATTCCCACAAAGGATCCAATTTCCTTGGCATGTTTGTGAATTTGTTGAACTCTTGAGTTTTACTGTAAGATGAAGTTTGAACTTTGAAATTTGAACCTAGGGCACAAGAAAAATTGCAAGTTCAAAAAAAAAAAAATTACAATTTTACATACAACATTTTGATTTTTTTACAAAAAAAGCTCCTCAGCTCAATGCAAAAATAATGGGAAAAAATACTTTTTGAAACCCAAGAAAAAATAATGGAAATAAACTAGGAGCACAAGAAGAAATATAAAAAATAAATTTAACAACCAATTTTTTGCAATTTTGACCAAAATAAACCCTCTCCACTCAATAAAACAAAAAAAACAAAACACACAACCAAATGCAATAAAAAATGATGAAAAATACATGGGTGATAGAAACCCATGGAAGAACAAGAAAAAAAAAAAGTGTCAAATTTGATGCCCATACCTAGAAAAAACGTTTCGCTGAAGAAACTTGGTCCAAACTTGAATTTTGTTGGCTTGGGTTGCTAAATTCCTTCACTTTTCTCCTCTTTTGCCCTTGTAGATGACTTCCTCTCCTCCCTCGGCTCTGTCTTCTGCTAAATGCCGCAAAAATGAGGAAAAAAAATCGAAATTGCTTACATTCGTCGGCTTGTTTTACGGTGACGATTTTTTCACATCGGATCGCGATTTTTTAAAATCACGATTTTTTCAATATAAAAAAATCCCCAAAAAATTGGCGATTATATCGGCCGTGCGAAAAAATCGTCGCGATTTTATCGCGATGTATCCTTCTACGAAGTTTGCCTTGTGATAAGCTTTTGAATATGATTGAAATTTTCTGAAGTATTTATGAAGATTAATAGAAGGATTCTAGACTCATTTTGAAGCAGATTGTGTTTTCTTGTGAGTTTTTCTAGTTTCTTATATGTTCCATTTTTATTTATTTCTTCACATGTTTAATGTTAATAGGAAATCTTGGTAAGATAAGATTAAGTATTAATCTTTCTGAAATCCCCTTGCAAAGTTATAATCAATTACATAGATTAATTAACTGAAACTATCTGTTTTAGTTAATTCCTCTGCATGAATTAATTGTTGCTTCCTGCTATCTTTAAATATGTTTTGTTTCGCTGTAAAAGGATTTTATACACATCATCTGTATATGACAAGTTAAGTGCTCTGTTTAAATGTTTAATGAAGCATATATATCATTTTAAATTTTATCTTTCAAAGACAATTTAAAGCCTAATTCTGTTAAAGGTGAGGAATCAACCCTTTTAATTATATCAGGAATAGTTAAGCTTTACATCTGTTTAATAGTTTAAAGCATTGGTCATCCAACCTAAAATCAAACAACATTTTAGATGCTTTGACATAGTTCCTTAGCCTAGGACTGTCTACAAAGGACAACAGAATGAAGACTAAATTTAAGAGGTAACTAAGGACAAAATTTCGACAAATTTTGATGGTAAATAAAGCATATAACAACAAATAAAGTATGATGTCAACCCACGAAATGGCTGAAAAAGGCATGAAAATCATTGAATTAGCTCTTCTAATGTGCTTTTAAACAAAATGTTACACTTGGCCATACACGGACATGCCATTAAATGCTAAAACACAACATGTTGCTGTAATTTAATCCTAATTTACCATAAAAACAAAATGGTTTTAGGGTTTTAAAAGAATGCCACAAATGAGAAAGACTAGTGCCTTCTCAATCTAGGGTAAATTAAGCATGGGATACAAACTATTCTAGGGTTTCTTTTGGAGTGATTTTAGATCTAAACAAAACTAGGCCAAATAAACCAACTTAGCTTAGGGCTTGCAATTTACTTTCTTAATTTTTTTATATGATTAAGGGAAAGATAAACCTATCTCTATTCTTCAAATACTTGGAGGAAGTGTTTAGCTCAACATGGGATATTGAAACAAATACCAAATAAACAAAGTCTAGGATATATATTATTTTAGAGTTTTTTTTTGGAGTTATTCTAAAGCCAAACAAAATGATGGCAAATAAGCCCAACTTACCCTAGGGTTTACAATTTAGGCTGCTAATTTTTTAGATGATTAAGGGAAAGAAAAACCTATATCTATTCTTCAAATACTTGGAGGAGAGGCTTGGTTCAACATGGGATGATCAAGCAAATACGAAATAAACTTAGTTAGCACAAGAACATACATCACATGAAACATACAATGAAGATAAAGCAAATAAATTTACTTCACGATGCAACATCCAAGATCCACCATAAGTATTCATGAAAAGAGATCACATTGTATCACATCACATCATCTAACCAGGAAAGTCGCTCAACTAGGCCTCCATTATGCACTAGAGAGAAAGATCACTAATGAAGAAGTGTAATAATCCAAGTGTAACAATGATATAAAAGAAATCGACTCCCTTTATTGATATGCGGGTAGACAAGTTGATTTTCGTCAAATTAGATTAAAAGGTCCTAAAAATACTTAAAATCCGTGATACAAGGTGGATAGGTTACAACATGACCTCCAAATATAGCCAAGTCACCGAAATAACATAAAATTAACACTCAATTTGCCCACACGTGTGAATCTAATGTTCTTCAAAGGTAATGTCATCATCCAAAGGGCATGCCTCTCCATGAAAAGTTGCAAGGAATAACTTAAGAAATGTATCTTATCCCATAAGTCATGAATCTCTACCCAAATGAGATGGCACATCATCAAAATAACTCTCCAAAGTCCACACCATCCGCTAAAACGCTGATGTTATCATCAAATGAACAAGGATGACATCATCTAGCTAGGGCATGGCATAATCAAGGTAGAAGAAGCATCTACCCCTCCAAAGTGGTCCCAAAAGTGATCAACATCATCAATCACCATTAAGAGAAGTGCAATGTCCATCAAGAAGGTATGATCCTAGCTTAGTAATCTTAGGGGTGCACAATCTCTCAAGTCAATGTCCTAGCACCAAAGCTCGATGTCCAAGGTCTTGGGGTTGGAGGAGGGCCACATTATCAGTGCTAGATCCTCATCAAGGCCAACACTCCTCAAAGTGGTTCAAACGTACTTCGTCAAGTATATTGCACCATCACGGAATGTGATTAAACATGCTCTACAAAGTGTTGGAGAAGCATCACTTATGCTTCAAGGGATCTTGGCTGCACAAGCAAGAATCGCGTAACATGTACCCAGGGAATCAAGTGAGATCAACATCATGGTTACAAGAACCATAAAAGTGTTGAGAAATCTAGGGCAATTAGATTAAGTGATTTCTCTTAAATTGATAACTGCTTGTGATAACTTTTTACTTATCTTGATTAGCTTCTTCTTCAACTTGATTATTATTGTGTTCTTATCATCAAACAACTACCAAACAATAAAAAAGACAAGAGGACACAAGATATAGGCTATCATTGAGGGCCAAAACCTCTCCTGTTGAGAGGAAAACCCACAAGAACCCTTCTCTTCTTATAGAACTTCAATTGATGAATTCCAAGACCTATGACCCTTGACCAAGACCCTCCCAAGACCAAGTCAACTTTCCTTCTTGATGAGCTTTCCTTACATTGCTTCCAACAACATACTTCAACCTTTCTGCAACTTCAACCCCCTACAACAATTTCTGCAACTTCGACCTTGATGCAACTTCGACCTTGATGCAACTTCCCAACTTCGTCCTTGATTCAACTTTGCAGCTTCGATCTTGATGCAACTTCACAACTTTGATGCAGCTTCAAAATTTCATCTTGCCCAGTAACTGTAGAAACCCTAACACAAGAGAGAGAGAGAAAGAGGTCCAAAAATTTGATCTCGCTCTTTTCCTTTTATCGTTGAGTTTCATCCTTTTCCAATTTCTTTCTTGAGGAGATCGAACTAGCTTGTTGTATATCAAAATGAGGTTGAGTTCCTTCTTATGTATAGGCTTTCTAGGGGTACAAATTGCCTCCATGAGGCCGACTTGATCTTCCATCTAGGCCGACTTGTTGCTTGCTCGTTAACAAGGTCTTGGAGGGTCTTTGATTCTAATTTTGACTCAAATAAATTTTCTTTACAATATGTAACATGCCCAGAAGAGTCTTCCATACATGACAATGACTCTTATATGACTTGTTGACTCAAATACAAGCCCTAGAAGCACTTAATGGGTGCTTGACCTTAAAATCAAATAACCTTAAGCATGAAACCCATGCCTCAAGAATAACAATAATAATTTCATTTTTCTCTCTACATCAAATACATAAAATCATGATTACATATTTCATTATGAAGACCAAACCTAGTTACATATTTCATTATGAAGACCAAACCTAGTTACATATTTCAACAAAGAGCATCAAGGTGGACCATATTCAATGTTAAAGCTATCAAAGTACTTCACACAAGTATCATCTTCAAATGTTGTTAATTTTATGGTATGTTTTATGCTTGCAACAATTACTTCATTATTAGCCCAATAATAATTCCACTTCAGATTCCAATAGCAATCACAATAAACTATAGTAGCAATCACTGTCATTCACTTATTGACAATAATTGTAGATTAAACATCAACAATAATGCACAAGAAGACAAGCCAAGACAATGAACATAGAGATTTAGGCTAATGCTAGGGAAAACCCCCACAAGGGTGAAAACCCAACCAATCCTTCTTATTGATCAATATCAAATGTTTAGCAGAGAGAGAAGATCCAATTTAGTACAATGATGACAAAGTCAAATTCAAGCCTTTTGACTATCCAAAGAAAGATGACCCATCAATATCCAATTCCTAAACAAGAAGCCGAATCTGATCCTGTCAAAGTTTGCAATTTTGAAGTTGTCAACAGTAGTCAAAGTGCCCTAACTAGTCAAGTCAACATTGGTCAAAGACTAGTCAAACAACCTCCAAAGAACTTGGTCAAAGAAACAAGAAACTCGACGTCTTGAATAGGTCAAAGTCAACCAAAAACAATGAAGAAAACTAGTCAAACTTTAGTCAACAGTTTGTGGTCTAGCCTGTGGTCAATGCTGGTCAACCTACACTGAAATCCTCGATCTGTGTGCCAATTGATGCGGCTTGAAAAAACAAAATATTTCTGGTCAAAGTCAAAGTCAAATAGAGCCAGAATCTCCTCAGTCAATGTTGGTCAAAGTTGGCTGAATCAGAAGAGTCAACACAAAGGTCAAAGATGCCCAGAAAGTACTTTGCACATGTGGAGAGAAGAAGCTGCCTTAGATGTACAAACCAATCAGATGATGAGAGAGAAGTTGTGATGAAGTGCCAAAATGAGGAGACCATATGGTGTATTTATAATGATCAAGGTGGGGTTCAAGGGTGATGTCTCTTCACCAATGAGTTGACTTGAAGATGAGGCTGACTTGAAGAAGTGCCATCTGAAGGTGTGCAAAAATTCTAATCTTGAAGGTGAAGGGAGATGCCATCAAGGGTGATCCAAAGGTATAATGAGCCACCAAAGGAGAGGCTTCCCAGTGGGGGAATTAGCCCCTAGTTGCACTCTTTAACAAATGTCCTACTTGTTGGAATATTCAGTAATACTGAGAGGGGGGTGAAACAGTATTGCACACTTTTTAATAATTTATATCATGCAAACATTAAACAGTTAACAACACCATTCAACAATGCACAACATCAAAATACAATACAAAAGAGTTTTTTAGGTGGAAACCCTTCCGGGAGGAAAATCACCACACTTTTAATCAATTTCAATGGCTCAGCTAGTTCGATTTCAATGACTCGGTCTTCGTAAAAAAATACATTAAATATTTTTTTTTTTATAAAAAACATAATTTTAAAGATTTTCATTCATGTTTCCAAACACAAAGCATTAGAATATAGACAAAAGACAACATATGATCAAAGTAGGCTCATGAATATATCCATTATATCAAAATGGCACCCAGTGCACTGTCCAATACATACATGATATTGAGATCAAAACAAAAACACATAACCAATGAGGTTCTAAATGGCCTCTACAACAAAATATCACTAGTCACTACTGCTAGACAAGGCAAGGTCATCTGGCTTAGACTCCGAATCAGAGGTGGAAGCCCATGGCTCCTCCTTCTTATCAAGTTCTTCAACTGGAACTGTAGAAGTAGTAGCACTAGCACGCTGAGCTTGAGATAGACGAACTACAGGCTTGCATCGTGGCTGACTAGAGGAAGTGCCTACGATGCAATTGGAGGACTTGGGGTTGGGCCTGGTACTAGTGGATCTTCATTTAGCTGAGCCTCTAGGCATATATCCAAGTCAACATCAATATCCTCATTAGATTCAAACTCTATTGTACGACACTCCACTACCCAATCTGATGTTGGATCAATATCATCCAACACAATGGGATCTATATTAGGTCTTCTATTCAATAATTGGTTGCATCTTAGTCGAAGGTTGTATTGGACCTAGACTAGATCATTTAATCGTTTTTGCTCCAAAGAATTTCTCTTGTTCATGTGAATCCTCTCAAAGACAGACCAATTGCGCTCACACCCAGAAGCACTGCAAGTTTGACTCAAAATGCAGATTACAAACTTCTGCAATTGAGGACAATGGCTACCAAATGCCTCCCACCATTGTGCTACAAAAAACATAGTTGTGTAATGAGTTAGCTCAACAAATTATATCCAACTTTCAAATTATAAACAATTTAACAAAATAATAAAATATGAATTTGAAAATTGAAATTCTTTGTTTACCTGGCTCACTTGCTTCCCTTACATCCTTGCTAGGTTCTTGCCAAAGGTACTTGTGGCTCTGCTGAAGCAAGTGATCTGTCGGTGTATTTCTGGCTGGTCACTATCCCTGGGGATCATGCGATCAATGCAGTGAATCAATCCATCTCTAACTTCCCCAGTCAAAGCTTCTGCTTCCAGAGCTTTATAATGATACCTTGGGTTCAAAAACCCAACTGCATGTATAAGGCGATGGAGTTGATTGTTCCATTTTTGATCAATGATTTCACAAATGGACCCATACTTAGCCACTCTTAGATTGTATGCTGCCTTTATTTTCTCATTTTCTTGATCCATAGCCTCATAAATGAAGCCCATAGCCAATATTTCCCCATCCACCAACCACAACACCTTAACCAGTGGCTCAACAACCTTCACAACCTCTGCTGCCTTTTTCCAAAATACTTCTTCATTAACTTTCTTTTTCACCTCTTTGCCATCTTGTTTGCGAGACCATTGACATTCATTCCATTCATCACTAGAAAACACCTTTTGCAAGTTTCTATGTCGGGAAAGTATAGATTGCAATGTCAAAAAATGAGTTGCAAATCTAGTGATGGCAGGCCTAATAATATCCTTGCCCCTTATGTGTTTCCTGATCAGGTTCAAAATGCATGAGTGATTGTAAATATATTTTGTGATGCTTTTGGCATGCTCTATAGTGTTCTTGATCCAATCTATTTTTCCAATATCCTCAAGCATGAGGTCTGTGCAATGTGCATCACATAGGGTCCAAAAGATGGTCATTAGGGGAATTTTGAGGTGTAAAATGGGCCTCCTAAGGAAAAAAATAAATAATAGCTAAATCAATATAATAATATTTATGAATTTTCATTTTACTTTTTGCACTACAATCCATGTAACCATGGTTACATTCAATTGAAAAAGAGTACCAAAATAAAATTAATAAAATAATTGTATTGATGTGACTATAAATAAGAATGAGCTTTTCAATAAAATGTCATTATCATTGAACAACTAATGCATTTGTCCTTCATACTTAAATAACTTAAAATAAATTATAAATATAAATTCATAAATTCATAACTGTATAATATACTATTAAATAAAATTTATATTATTTAAACTATATAGTAACATGTACTTAATATATTACATAAAAAAAATATAATATATTATTTTATGTAATTTTTTATATTGCGTATTGAATTGATTTGATTTATAACAAAAGAAAAATAATATATAATTTAAAAATAAATATATGAAAATATACAAATATAATATTTATTGAAAAATGTGTAAAGCTATGAAGATTATGTAAGGATATGCATTGTTTCTTTCAAAAAATATGAAATTACAATAATAATATTTTATTCAAAAAGTGTGAAATGACATTTATTACTAGTACTTTACTTTATGACTTTAAAAGTAATTAGAGTACTACCATGGTTAACCATGACTTTTTATTCACCATTGAGAATGTAACAAGTAAGTATCTTTAACTCGAGCAATGCCACCTCCACCATTAGGGATGATGTCATCTCTTAAAATGTGATTGGTTCTCATAAAATGAATTTTGATTGTACATTTTCCTTAAGAGGCCCATTTTAGACCTCAAAATTCCCCTAATGTTGTGTTTTTCCTCTAACAATTTACCAGCAAGAACATAGTTAGAGGCCTTATCTGTGATGATTTGAACAACATTAGCCACCCCCACCTCTTCAACAACCTCATCCAAAAGCTGAAACAACTAGTGTGCATCTTTCACCCTATCAGATGCATCAACTTATCTTTAGAAACATGGTTCCCTGTGGGAAAAAGATAAGAAAATTTATGATGGTACGGTTCCTCTGATCAGTCCATCCATCTGACATGATGGTATATACTGTTTTTTCCCATGAGTCCTTGAAATCTCTTAAATATTCATCAATGGAAAAAATATCTTTTTGCAAAAGGGATCCCCTTAACTCATGCATAATAGGGCCATTGAAGGCCTTTCCCGCAGCAAATATGGCATCAAACATAGGTTCATAATATGGTGAACAAGAAACATTGAAGGGGATATCAACATCATACCACCATATAGCTATGTAATCACAATCGGTTTCTCTCAATTCTTTCTTCCAACGTTGATCTAAAGTGGGTTGCATTTGACCTCTATTAGCTTGAGGACCATGTGCATTATCAGAGGGAGAGGAGGGTGTGAAATAACTTTTGATATTACCCTTATTTTTCATTGTACCCTTACCCTTTTCTTGAATAGACTCCAAAGAGGGAGGAACATAGCGAAAGGGGTTCGATGCATCAGTGCAAGGGGTAGATGAAGAGCCCTCATAGTCAAAATTGGGGTTGGCAGCCATCATGTGTTTTATATTCCTCTTCCTCCCAATTTCAGCCTCTATTTCTTTTTGCCTAGCTTTTTCTTCATCAGAGTTTTGAAATTTATCTAGAAACTCCTAGATTTCCCCAATTTGTTCTGTTGGGTGCTTCACATTGAGTAATTTGGCCTCTAACACCAACCAAATGTTGTTTCAGCCTATGAATGCCCCCTCCACCTCCCTTAATTTTTCTCTTACAAAATTTGCAATGCATTTGATTATCAATCATCTCAGCATATGCCCGAGCAGAGTCTTTCATTCTAGGAACCATTTTGGACTGATATTTGGACTTGGAAATGAAAGGTTTAAATCTGAAAATGAAAACAAAAATAGTAACTCATTCAATGTTCATTTCTTTCACAAAAATTTCTGTTTTCAATTTCCATATTTGCAAAAAAAAAAAAAAAAGCAAAGACAGATTTTAGAAGTGAAAAAAAAATTACCTCTAGGCTCTAGCCTCCTCAATGCTGCTCCAACAAACCAACTCCTCGGTGTACTGTTACTCCAATAATTGCCCAAGGAGCTCCTCCTTCTTTGCTCCAAAGATTGCCCAAGAAGACTCCCTCCATCCTGCTCAAAAACCAACTCCACAACTCTTCACAAATTCCTCACAAATGCACTCCAAGCCTCACACAAATGTACGAGATGGGCGAGTCGGTGTCACAGCTCGGCCGGTCCGGTAACAAACTAGCCTTTGGCCCAATTTTTGTACCAAGCCGGCCCGACCGGGGGTTGGCTTGGTCGACTCGTCCGAATTTTAAAACATTTCTTTTAATATATGTCTTAAAGATTACATCAACAAGAAGCTCCAACTTCCAAGATTTTTCAGCAACAACTAGGAGTCTCCAACCCACAACTCCAACTGAAAGGATGCTCCAACACCCTAGTTTACCAAATCTAAGTACAAGAAGGCTCCAACTCCCTGGTTTTATTAGCTCCAATTGAAAGGATGCTCCAACACTGTGATTTACCAACTCCAGTTGGAATGATGCTCCAATCCCCTGGTTTTATCAGCTCCAACTGAAAGGATGCTTCAACACCCTGCAAGCTCCAACTTGCCCTAGCACCACCCTTCCACCCTGAAGTGATCTCAGGCTCCAACTTGAAGGAGACTCCAATCTTTGTCTTGCACTACCCTGGCACCCAACTCAGAAAGCCACCACTTGCCTTGAAGGCTCTGACCTTCAATATACCATAGTGGACCACGTTTCATATATTTTCAGACTGGATCCACCTCTGCTCAATATCAACATAAACAACATAAAATCAATCTGCTGACTCTGTCAATCTGTAATACTAGCTCAATTCCATCGGCCGCGATATCAAATTTTCTTGCTTGCTCTGCTCAACAACTTAGCATTATACTTTCACAGACAAACCCTGCATAAGTAACTCTTGCCAAAACAATCATTGTCTCAATAGCTCCACTCAAGATATATATGCCTTTGCAAACCCTAGCAATATTTTGATCAGCCACAATTTAAGATACTCTTACTGCTTAATAGTGCATCAAACCCTAGTTGGAAAATTCTTGCTCAACCATATGTCAGCATGCAAACTCGGCCATAAATAACAGCACTGACACAATCATGCTTATGACAATAAGAGCTGAAGCAGTGCTCTCCTCAATAGCAATATGATTTGTAACACAATTCTCTGAAGCAACTCTTACTTTAGTTATCAATCTGGACAATGTACTATTAACAAAATACTCCGAGATCTCATTCCTAGGTGATACCCTTTAGATATATGTCCTTGACAACAACACTGAAAAGCCTTTGTGCTAAAATCTTTGATAAACATAAGCAACAATGCTTGGCAACCCTACTTTAACAGATATATACTGTTAGGAACATGACCTTGACAACAGTACTTAGTCAACAAGTGGCTTTATCCTGAAGATGCCCTTATTTAGTCTTTCGACAGGCCTCAACACAAGCCTTACACAAATTTGATTACACCCTATGTCAATCACTGAAAAGATACTGGAAACCACCTTAGAAATAGTAAGAGTTTCATTCTACTTTTGGATGTGCCTTAGATGTATTCAACAATGGCCTTCATATTTACCACAAGACAATCTTAGTTTAGCCTTCAAATATGCTTGTATTAATGCAAACTTGGATCAGACTTCAAAGATTAGCATTGGTCTTCACGATTCAGTGTACAACGGCCATGATTCTTCCCACGGATCTGCCTCTGATTTGGTCTTGTTACAGCCAAGATGAAACCGTTATTTATGGCCTTGATCCCTTCTATTGCTGTGACTAATAGGTATAAATGTGGTCTTCTTCTCTGAAAGGCAGGCCCTAAATCAAAATTTTAAACCTCAACCTCTGCTTCAATAATTTGGAATAGCCTGTCTCAAGATAAACTTCAGGAAGAGGCCTTTAGACAAGCCTCAAAGCAAGCTTTGAAATCCTCCAGAAACAGTTTGAAAGGAGTCCGATGCAGCCATTGAACAAGTGCAAAAACAATGTCACAGAGATCTGAAAAAGGGGGCTGCATAGGCCTAAGAACAGGTAGAAGGATAAGCCTCAAGACAGTTCGAAGTTTGCCACAGATGGGGCCTCAGGAGGGCCGAAACTGGCCTAAGAAGAACCTCTTAACCAGCCGCAGATGGGTCTGAACAGAGCCTCACGGAGGCCAAATAATATGCTATAGAAGGGCTGCAAATTAGGCCTTAGTACAGACCATTACCCCAGCCTCAGATAGCACTGTATGTACTTCAGAAATAGGTCTGTTCAGTCACCAAAATAGACTCAAAATTTGGTACGAAGTTGCCAGAGAGATCTCAGATAGCCTGCTACAGAACATGTCACAAAACCCAGCAAGAAACCAACCAAAGGATAAACAAATGAGTCCCAAAGATACTTGGCCTAATCTTCTTATCGGCGTGACAATTATGGCCTCAGACAATTAGATTGATTGAGTTGAAAGGATGAATGCCTTAGGAGAGATCCGAGCCTTAAATTTATAGATGAAGGCGGGGTCAGAAGGAGGCCGACTAGCCCCTTATAAACCTGAGCCGACCTCAAAAAATGCTCATAAAATCAAATTATTGAAGGGCCGACTTGATCCATAAGCTTAGAAAGGTTTCATAATTTTAAATTCATTTTAGGCCCCTTTAATGATTTATTGAAGCAGATGTGGGCTAGGATATTCCTCAAATAGAGGGCTGATTGGTCAACCCAACTTGTCAACCCAAGACCTACACAAATCATCCAAAATTCTTTTAAATATTAATGTCAAATTTGATCAATCATACAACTGCCTTTAATCATCTATTTGGCCACCATGACCATTTTCGGGTCGCTAACTTTAACAAGGCATATCTCCTCAACCGTGAGGAGTTATGCGGCATTACCTACAATAGAAACGGCATGACGAGATCTATCATTCTACCATTGTCTTGATTGCAATTTCGTTGATCTTCTTATTCAAAATTTTCATCAAAAGTAGGGCATCATGACCACACTGCAGGAGCTTCGCATCCTTTTAGGGCTTCATGTTTATTGGAGCTTCCAATCAATGCAATCCATAGACAAATATTAAGAGCGTTCAAAGATTGATGTTGGCATCAATGACAACACCATTCAACACTACTAGCTTATGACTGTGCACAAGTTGCCTCACTTAGGTACAAGAGAGGGTTATCATATGACCTTATAGTGCTTTTTATCCCTAAGGGGAGGAATAGTTTCTAGCTCAACCATTTCAAATGTTAGGTGTTATGGCTTGGGTTTACTTTATTAAAGGTGTCATAGTCTTATACTAGGTTATGCAAAACCATTGTCCATGAACGCCTTTGTAGAGGGAGCACTTAGCTGCTTTAGTTACCTTCCCTTGCCCTTGTTTTTCCAAGCCCCCAATATTTTCCTTTTCCTTTCTAGCTTTGATATGGCTTGCTTAACAAGCTTTATGGATTTATCAATAATAATCACAGAATCCCCCTTTTAATAATGGGAAATTTATCTCTTCATTGTGCTTAGGATGTTTATAGAGAGTTCCTTTTACTTTGATAGGCATTATATAAACTGGTTCACTTAGGAAGAGTGCGCCTTTTTTTTCCATCTCGAGGAGGATAACAGGCATTAAACAACACAAGATAGCTTGTATACTTTTGCATCTAGCCGCAGTCCAGCTCCTGTGACACTTGTGTTTTGACACCGTTCATATAGGAAGTCGTTTCAGTGGGTTACATGGCTTAGGAGGCTTGTAGGAGCATTGGACATATCTCATGAAATGCCTGGAGTTCATGCTTGTGCGATACATGCTTGTTGGATCTTGCTGTGAGCGGAGTCTTCTTGGTTTTCCTGATCTAGGGTTTGGAGATCTAGCAAAGTTGTACTAACCTTGTTATAAGGCTATGATATGTACATGAACTTCATTTTTATACATAATAAGAAGTTTCCAGCTGTCCAATACTTGTGTGTAAATTGCAGATTTGAATTTGAGCGATCTATAATCTTCATGGTTTGAATTTCTAGCTATATATGTCTTGCTGATGTGACATAAGTCAAGGGTGAATATGTTATGTGATTTAACATTATAAATGAATAATGTAAGGACAGATTTATTGCTGTTTTTATGGCTGTCATAAGTGTTTTCATATCTGTTTTATGCATGATAATATTGCCCTAGAGGGCTGAAACTTATGGAAACTCATTGTCGACTTTTTCTCTTGAATTGCCTGGTGGATTGGGGTTGTTAAGAATTGAAATATAGTCTTTTTCTGCTCTTTTTTTTGTTTATCTTTCATAACAGCCTTAAGGCTGAAGATTCACAGGGTAAGATCTGGGAAACCTCATATTAAAGTAGAAATTCTATTTTGAATTAAAACTCTACAATTCATTTTTTTTTACATATAATTCATTAGGATAAAAGGCCACGTACCTTGTGTCTTTATATAAGATGGAAACAAAAGGGAATCCTCTTAAATCTCTTTGCAAGCAATGACATTTGTTTTATTTCTCATGATGAAGTGGTCCATGGAGAAATAAAATGTTGAATGTTGATTGATGTTCTAGTTACAATTAATGTTTTGGTCAAAAGTTGCAAAGCATATATTCTGTTTAAAGGAGTTCTCATTAGGTTGTATATGTATTATGGAGAACCATCTTTGTTTCAAGAGGCTTGGGCGGGGATGTCTAAAATGTTTATTAATAAACTCTGTCAATCTCCTCACCCCTGATCCAAACTAGTTTCCTTTGGGAAAATGAATGTTTTAGGAATTGGTAAGTGGCAAGTGGTCAATTGAAGATTGAAGCTAACATTCAAGGTACACATTTTTCTCAGGGTGTTGGAATGGTTCTAAGGGATGGACTTACTTTTATTACGGATATACGAAATGAACTGTTGGTAGATTGAATTTTGACAAAAGCATAACTGAACAAAGGAACTTAGAGCCCAAAACTTGTTTGGTCAATATCTCGATCTTTGTTTTACATGCTTTCAGAAACATTGTTTTCTTTTGACAATCATATGTTTTCCCACATGATGTATAATGTTGGGATGATATTACCAAATTTACCATACAACTTCCTAGAAAAATACAAGGTAATTCGACACCACTAAGCAACCTTCCTTAT
Source organism: Pinus albicaulis (assembly GCA_034641835.2). Taxonomy (NCBI): domain Eukaryota; kingdom Viridiplantae; phylum Streptophyta; class Pinopsida; order Pinales; family Pinaceae; genus Pinus; species Pinus albicaulis. Next base: position 36,898 of record JAXQQM020085487.1, on the reverse strand, counting down.
AAAATCAATTTGTACATGTCATTGTTTTTACTTTTCATTTGTTTGACTACTTCATATCTTCACATCTCACCCAGGATTTACAACTGGGTTCTTAGTGTGCACTTGTTGGGGGATCTGAACTTGAGATGTACTAAGCACTGCCCACTTTTAACATCCTAATTATAGTAATGTCCAACATGTTTTTGATGCATGTCACTTATCATTTCCTGTAGTTGACTGGTGGTCCTTATTTGAGGCTAGTTTGTCCCCCTTTTTTTTTGGCTCGACCCACAGGGATTTGAACTTTGGATCTCATGGTTTACATGGTGCTTCATATCAGGCGATTGCCAATTGAGCTTCCCCCGTGGGCGAGGCTAGTTTGTCATCTTGATAATTTAATAATTTATAAGGCATCATTAATTAGATCAAATATAGAAAGAAGTTATGCAGGCATTAGTTGCAACATGAAAAATACATTGGTCGCAACATGAACTCATCAGATTTTTTTCATCATACATTATAGCAGTTTCCTTGCGAGGAGACATAGAACATTCCTTCCTGATTTAATTGCCAAATATTTTGTAAGATTGCCATTTGCTTTCCAAGTTGGATTCACTTTTCTATGTTGGTCAATTGTTCCTGTACAATACTGTTTACTCCTTTGGCATCATTATGCGGCCTTTTGGCTCATGGTGATTGCAAAAGCACCATGCTTGATGTTTTGGTTTGAGTAATGCCTGATTGATGCTAATGTCATAATATTGGCAGCATGATGAACTTCATATCAACTAACAATTCCTACGGTAGATTAGATCATAAAGTAAATCTTTCAGTGACATTCTTCAAAAGTTTTTAGTAAAGTTCATCATTACACAAGAAGATTATGATATGATTTGCTTGCGTGGCCTAAGTCACCCATGAAGGGTCAAGAGCAGAAATGTTTTGGCTAATATGCCAGGATAACGTTGTTAACTATTCCACCAAAGTTGGTTCAGACTTGCATTTGGTCCCAACTGTGCTGCCAAGAGTGAGGGGACCTCCCATAGACTGGAACCTTAGTGATTGGTCTGATAAGCCATCAGCCTCACCATTGAACTAGTTCTAACACTCCATTGGCCAATTATACCACTTCTCTGGATAATTTTGAACTTTAGTAGGTCATGGATAAAATATATATATATGTATACAAAGGTTCCTCCTGTAGTATAACATTAAATTGCTTCGGGGTGGCTGACTACAGCTCAGTTTGTGGGAACCATCAACCATTTAGTAGGAGTGGAAGCCTACCCAGCTGTCTGTCATGGAGTACTGTTATTGGGCACATTTCAAGTTTTGCTGTAACTTCTCCTTTGTAGGTTTACCACTAGGAGAAGGTAAATATCTGATATGCACACTTGCACTAGCAGAATTTCAAGGTGACCGTGCTTCATTGATGCTTTACTTGCATTTTTCCTGCTTCGGAAAAAAATGTATACAAAGGTAGATAACTTACTCTTGTAACTTATCCTGGTGGTATTTTATTTTAAATTGATTTAAAGAGAAGCCCAACTGGAAATCGACATTACGTTTTCGAATCTTGTAATTTATAACATGAATCCTCCCATATGGTGTTGAGAAGAAAGCCTAGTTATAACATATAAAATCAACTTTAGAGATTAGACATTGGGCCAGATATTTGTTTCTTTGAACATGAATGATGGTTATTTCTTTTAAATTTGAACGATGGTTATTGTTTTGTACAGTCCAATCGAATGTATCTAGCGCATGCCTTAGAAATTTATGTGGACAACTAATGTAAATGTAAAATATTAATTTTATGAGTGGTCTCCATGATAAATTGGTCTGCATCATTTGGGGCTCATCATACCGATTCTGGTTGAGACCAAGAACATGTCCCTTCTGTTTTGTACTGTTTTTCAAAATTTATGTAGTCACTTAATGTAGTCCCTTGATTCACATGTTGTTCTACTTTCATTATGTAAATAATAAATAGACAGAGTCACATTGAGGTACTGTCAGTTTATCACTAGTGAAAATGATCAGTAACGGATGTAACACGCCTTATTAATAGCAGCATTATGTGTAGGTATCTTTACCTCGTTTGAAGGCGATGACATGGAGTATGGAAAATCAAAGCACAACACCTGCAAACCGAATGGCTGTAATTAATTTGAGGGTATATCCAGTGGACAAAATAACTTTTAGCTCAAACTGCTTTCAATGCCCTTCTTTTCTTTTACTTTTGAGAAGTTACTTTTATTATACAAAAGAGGATATATAGTAGGCATTGTGTTAATTTACAATCTTTATACAAAAACTCCATATAGAAATATTAGTCATGTTGAAATTCGCAACAAGAAACAGTGAAATTGGCATCCAAAAACAACATCCAGAAAATGGCACCCAGAAATGGCTACCATGGAGGCTTTTGATTTAATTATTTCTTAATTAGATTAGAAGAAACGTGTGTCAAATTTATTTATCCCTTAAATAAATTGGACAATAAATTGTAATCTTATCTCATAATCACTTGTAATAGTTAACTGAGTGTGATAGACTCAGTTAGCTCATGAAATTCGAGTTGAGGGTGGTTGGTGAGGCATGTGGAATGTCATTCGAGAGATACGAAAGGATGAAAATATTAACACCAACCTGCAAAAAATTGAATGCTTTACCAGAGCCGAGGATCTCCTTACTTGTGCAAACACATCCCGTCCTTGAAGAATTAAATCCAAATGCCACTTGTTATCACTGTTCACTCATTCTAATCGCCATCTATTATTCTGATTTAGACATGGGTTAATTTTCTTAATGCTGCGTGACCCGAAAATTAATATCTGCTACCTTCCCTTGCATTCTTGGACCGAGTTGCGAGCTTATGATCTCTGTGATTGTTGGGATGTGTGCTAACGATGAATATATGAGCAACTTCCACCGTGGAGGCTCTTTCCATTATCCAAATGATAGTGCCTTTATTGCATTTGCTATAATAACTTTGTTCCATTTCCATGATTAAGGGATGGGTGAATGAAGAGTTGACCCTTGATCCAATACTAGTTTTCCTTGCTCCATTGTAGCTCCTTTATTAGCCATTAAATCTGCGATTGTGTTCAAATGTCTATACACATGGAAGAATTCAATTTGCTCGAACTGCATTGGTTGTAGAATGATCCTTTGAAGGATAGAAGGATGATCTAGGCTGCAAGCCAAGGCCAAAACCTTTCCACGTGAGAGGAATACCCAAAAATATCTTCTCTTCTTATAGATTCTTCAAATGATGAATTCCAAGACCTCTAGACCAAGACCAATACCCTTCCAAGACCAAGTCGGCCCTCCTTGCTGATGTGCTTCCTCTGCCCAAGTCAAACCCAATCAAATCTCTTCCAGCTGCACAACTTCAACCCTCAGCTACATAATTTCGGCCTCCACTGCAGGTCTGAAATTTTTGGTCCTTGCAACAATCACTGCTTCCACACGTGTGAACAATTACAGGGCTTCCAAGGCTTCCTTTGACCTTCCCTTCGTTTCCTTCTTCTTCTAGAGCTTGTATATGACCTAATAAACCTTCCTTCGACCTTCTTTCTGCGATTTTCTCAATTTCAATCTTGCACCATCAAAACCCTAGCCTTCCTTCTTTGCACGAGAGAGAGAGAGAGATAGAGAGAGAATAACTCAAATCTTCGTCCTTCGTCCTTCTTCCTTCTTTGCTAGCCATCTTCTGCTTCTCCTTCGCTTAGATGATGAGAAGATGAGTGAGTGTCCATAGGAAGTCGAGTTCCTTCCTATATATAGGCTTCCAAGGAGGACGACATGCCCTAATGAGGCCGAATTTTTAATTGCCAGACCAACTTGGTCTTGGAGAGTATTCTGACACTTTTAAATACAAAAATAATTCTTTTTACATGTTACAATGTGCCCGATGGGGTCTTCTTCATACACCAATGACTCTTCACTTCTTGACCCTAGGACAAACCCTAGAAGCACTCAATGGGTGCTTTACCTATAAATAGAAGACCTTGAGCATGATACCCATGCTACAATAACAATAATAAATTTCTTTCTTTTTACAAGAATCAAAAGTACATTTCATATTTGTGAAGACTGTACTCGATTACACATTTCAACACTCCCTCTTAACTAGGGAGGTATTCATAATGGTAACTGGACATTTTCAAACTGAAGAGATCTCATAAGAAGACTTGGATTGGTAAGCCATCTCATAAGCTATCATTTCAGCTTATCTCTTTGTATCATACCAACCACCATTGTCACATAGCAAGGCCTTGACTAACAACTCTATTTCTCCACAAGATTAGAGCACAATACTGGCAAGACCAATGATTGATAGACACCATCATCATTGTCTCTCAAGGCACATACCCCACCTGGGTGTTCACAGGGTATGTCCTTTTAGGACAATTCCTATCTTGGAATAACACATCCTCAAGGAATTTCCTCCTTGACTACTTTTACATCTTGGATGCCCTACCTAATCCTCAATGAGTATCTGAAACCAGATGCTTACCCAATCCTCCATTCTTTCTTCATGAAGTGAAGACAAGAATGATGTGTGTCTCTCTCTCTCTCAACTAGGGAGGATATATGAACCAATCTAAGCTTGTCCCTCAAATACACAAGCTTTTTATTAAGAAGAGATTTTGTCAAGATGTCAGCGACCTGTTCATCATTGGAGATATATTGTAGCTCCAACACTCCAACTTGCACCAACTTTCGTATGTATTGATACTGGTTATTTATGTGCTTTGTCTTTCCATGGAACACTAGGTCTTCAAACAACCTTATACAATAGGTGTTGTCACAATGTATCACTGTAGGGTCCATCAGTCCTTCAAACAAGTCAGACAACAACTTCCTCAACGAGACAACTTTTCTTTGCTTACTTCACACGCTGCAATGTATTCACCCTCAACACTAGTCAAAGCAACTTATTCTTACTTTCTACTCATCCAGGATATAGAGGATCCCAAACTAAAACATCCTCCAGTAGTGCTTCTCCCATCCATCTCATTGCCTTCCTAGTCAGAATCTGTATATCCAATCAAGTGGACATTATTCTTTCTATCATACTTAATGCAGTAGTGGATTGTTCCTTGCAGATATCTCAGTATATGCTTGGCTGCTATCCAATGATCATGCTTAGGCTTTACCTGGAACTGACTGAGAATATTCACTGCAAAACAAATGTCTGGTCAAGTATTTACCAAATACATTAGTGAGCCAACCAATTATCTATATCTTGTCGGATCCATAGGGCTTGATTAAGAACTTCTTAGCCTCTTCAAGCTTGTGATCATAGGGGTTGTCATATGTTTGCAATCCATCATGTCAAACGTTTTCAACATCTCGATCACATACTTTCCTTGACCTAGATATATCTCATCAAGTCCTTGCCAAACTTCCAACCCCAAATAGTGCATCAACCCTAGATCCTTCATATCGAATTCTGCTGCCAATTTCTTTTTACACTCTTGAATGCAATCTTCCACACCTGTAATGAGATGATCATCCACATATAGAAGAATGATTACAGGCTCATCTTTCACAACCTTGATATAGAGATATGGATCAAGAAAAATCTCCGAGAAGTCCACTCTTTGTAGATATGTGTCCATCCTTGCATACCAAGCCCTTGGTGCTTGCTTAAGGCCATAAAGTGCCTTCTTCAGCTTGCAGACATGTGTCTCTCTATATTTTACTTCAAATCCCAAGGGTTGTTCTATATAGACTTCTTCATCGATAGCACCACTTAGGAATGTTGTCTTGACATCCTTTTGATGGATGTTCCATCCAATCGATGCTGCCAAAGAGACCAACAAACGTATAGTTGTATACCTTGTTGTAGGTGCAAATTTCTCTTCATAATCGATGCCTTCTTGTTGGGAGAAACCGTTAGCCACAAATCTTGCCTTATATTTATCAATACTTCCATCAACTTCATGTTTAATCTTGAAGAGCCACTTGGAAGTTACCACAGATTTGTCTTCGGGCCTAAGAACGATCTTCCAAACTCCATTATTGATTATTGATTGACATTCTTCATACATGACATCTTTCCATTCTTGATGTTTGAAAACCTCTTCAAAGTGTTAGTTTTTATAGCATCGAATGTGTTCTAGCCATGAGATTTGGTGGAGAGGCTAGAATATATGTATTCTCCAAAACTCAGAAATTATTTCTGGAAATTCCACCTAGAGGCGATTTAATTAGAACAATTAATCGATTTTTAATATTTCTTAAGTCTAAACTTAAGAAATATAATTAATTAAAAGGTATTAATTAAGTTAGGTGTGAATCTTCTAGAAAAAGGCATAGATCGAGTTCTAGTTAACCTTAGCCATCGATTAAGTTTTAATCATGGCCGTTGATGTCTCAACGAGAGATTATAAGAAGAAACTTGATGGGGCTTGGAGAACACACTAGTGTAGTTACTCAGTTGCCCAGGTAGATCGATTTTCTCAGTGGCTGAAGTTCAACAGAGGAGATAGAGTTAGCGACTGAGTTGCAGGTGAGAGAGAGAGGGTATCAACAACAGTCTGGGAGTGCAGGGAAATTCAGGAAGGGTCAACGTGAGGAGGGACGTAGTACACCAGAGCACTACGCAAAGGGTGAAACAGTGAGACCAGCGTAAGGGCAAAGGGCTTGTTTCGGGGTCAGAGAATCGCTGTGGAGAGTGGGAAATTTATCAGTAAATTTCTCTTAGTGTTTTTCCTCTATTTTGCTGTTCGAATTCTTGTACATGAATTACTGCTGAAGATTAATAAAGAAACCCTCATCTGCTGCATCGGTTTTCCCGCATTGGGTTTTTCTGGGGACAATTGTCCAAAAATAACTGTGTCAATATCTTTATGTTTGCTAGAATTTCTCTCATTTTCCAGCATTTATTTTTCTTTCACAATATTTATTTTGTGAAGGTTGCAGTGTATATGTTTCGATATCTGCGTAGGAAACTGCAAATAATTTGTTTAATTAATTTAACAAATAGAAGAAACATGATCAGTTGTTGCAGTAGGATTCCGGATTTCGGAATTTTCACATGGTATCAGAGCGCATATAAAAGCAGGAAGAGCTCAGTTGCAAACGAAAATAGGGAGATTTGAAGCACTATGTGAGCAACTACTCGAAACCCCAGGGGGTTGCGCAGTCCATTGGCCAGGAGGGAAATTTTTTGAGGGAAAATTACTTCTCTGAGAGAGCTGACAGAGAATAAATTTTCCAAACCAAATATTGTCAGAGGCAGAGGGAGAAGCAAAATTTTTTTTGTAGAGCAGATCTTCAGCTGGGACGGAGTATTTTGCAGCAGTAAAATCAATGTTGGGGAGGAAAGGAGAAATAACACAGAAAGTCATGGATAGAATCAACAGTCAGGAAGCTTCAAAATTATCCTCCAGGTTGGAAGATGAGTTCGCGTGCTTGTTAGGTTCAACATCATCTGGTGTCGAGTATATTGATAGTGGAGCTTCAACTCATATGACAGGAGTTAAAGAATATTTCTCTAGCTCTCAAGAGGAGTAGATGGACTTCCAGATCACTATGGGCAACAAAACTAAGTGTACTCCGGTAGGGAGAGGCTCCATAGGATTTCAGACGGAAACATGAACCAACACCAGTGCTACTAATGTACTCCATGTGCTAGGATTGGGTATGAACCTAATTTCAGTGTCCCAGTTACAGGACAAGGGGTACGATGTATACTTCGTGGGAAAGAAAGTGTATGTCAAACACTCTAGTTGGAAGAAGGTGAGATAGATTGGAGCTCGGAGAAACAGGTTGTATAGGTTGTAGATCGATTCTCCAATGGCACTGATAGGCAGTGATAATAGCAGTGGGAAGGAGCTGAATGAACAATGGCACAGGAGGATGGGACACTTACACCATGGAATACTTAGGATGCTCAAAGAAACTATAACAGGAGTTCCAGTTCTCAGCACAGAGCACGATGATGTGTGTAGAGGATGCGTACTTGGGAAGTACGCAAAGGAAACATTTCCCAGAAGTGACAACAGAGCAAATTTCATGTTGGGATTGATACACTCAGATATTTGCGGTCCTATGTCCACTAGAGCTCTTAGTGGTGGTGAATATTTTGTCACCTTTATTGATGATCATTCCAATAAGACCTAGATCTATTTCTTAAAGACCAAAGATGAGATCTTTGATCGATTCATAGATTTCAAGGCTCTCGTAGAAAGCGTGACAAGAAAAAAGATCAAGGTGCTACGTTCAGATAATGGTGGAGAATACACGGATAAAGACTTCACAAACTTCTGCGCGAGGGAAGGCATCAAAAGAGAATGGAAAACTCCATATATTTCACAGTAGAATGGAGTAGCGGAGCGAAAGAACAAAACCATAGTCAAGGCTACAAAGGATATGTTGTATGACTAGGATTTGCCTAGATTTTTATGGGCAGAGGCATGCAACACAACGTTGTACATTCAAAACAAAACTCCTCATAGAGCATTGGGGAAGAAAATGTGCAAGGGGATCTTCACAGGGAAGAAACCTAAAGTAAGTCATTTGAGGATATTCGAGAGTGTGGCTCACCACCACATTCTAGATGAAAAGCGGAGTAAATTGGATTAGACTGCAGAGAAGGGGTTCCTCATAGGGTAGAGAGACTTCAAAGGCATGCAGGATCTACATTCCTAGCAGCAGGAAGATTGTAGTAAGGCGAGATGTAAAGTTCATGGAAGTCAGAGCTTTCAAAAGATCTCGGGAAATGCCTGCAAGTGATCAGTCAACAGATGTTTTGTTAGTCCAGCAACAGGGACAACAAGTGGGACAAGCAGGAGGATAGTCACAGGGATCGAGTACATTAACTAGTACCAGTATCTCCTCAGAGGTAGGAGATCCAAGGAGTTCTCAGCAAATGGAGTAGCAGGAACAGGAGGAGGAACTGATTGAACCTACCACCACTAGTGGTAGATCCAATAGGGAAGTGCGTCAGACCTTGAGGGACGCAGAGGAGTTTGTCGGAGCTCCTAGGACAGACAAGAGGCAGCGCAGGCAGCTTGATAGATACCAAACTTTGGTAGCTCAGGCTGCAGAACCCTCCAGCTTTCAGGAAGCCGCACAACATCAGGTGTGGGTAAATTCCATGGTATAAGAATACGCTTTTATCATGACAAATGGTGTTTGGGAGGTAGTGCCTAGACCAAAAGACAAATCAATCGTAGGTTCCATATGGATCTACTAGATCAAGTACGCTGCAAATGGCAATGTAGAGAAGTACAAGGGTAGATTTGTGGCAAAGGGGTATGCGCAGAAGGAAGGGATAGACTATGAGGAGACCTTCGCCTCAGTTCTCATATATACCTCTATTAGATCTGTTATATCCCTAGCAGCGCATATGGGATGGGAGATTCACCAGATGGACGTCAAGAGAACATTCTTGAACGTGGTGATAGAAGAAGAGGTATATATAGAGCAACTTGAAGGCTTCGAAACTCATGAGAAGCACACTCATGTATGTAGGCTGAATAAATCTTTATACGGGATCAAGCAGGCACCTAGGGCATGGTATGGTCAGATTGACAAATATTTGCAGCAGTTGGGATTCATCAAGGGTGATGCAGATCCCAATCTCAACTATTTGATGGTGGAGAATGAGCCTCATTTTGGTTTTGTATGTGGATGACCTGTTTTTAATAGGATCATCAAGGCTTATAAAGGACTGCAAAAGGAACCTTGAAGCAAAATTCGACATGAAGGACATGGGGTTCGTGCACTATTTTCTACGATTGGAAGTATGGCAGAAGAATGGGGAGATCTTCCTTGGGCAAGGAAGATATGCTACAAATATTCTGAAGAGATTTAGAATGCAGGATTGCAGACAGATGGAAATGCCCATGATCACCAATTGGAAGAAAATAGATGCATCACGGGACAAGGAAGTCGACCCCACCTTGTATAGACAACTCATTGGGTCGCTCATGCATCTAGTCAACACTAGGCCAAACATTTGTTTTGTTGTCAATACCCTTAGTCAATTCATGGTGGAACCGAAAAGGGTACATTGGGAAGCAGTTAGGCACATTCTTAGATATGTGCGTGGAATAGTTGGATATGGGTTGAAATATACTCGAGGATATGACGTCAGGTTGTGCGGATTCACAGATGCAGATTGGGCAGGTAGTTCAGTGGACAAGAAAAGTACCTCTGGGTACTGCTTCAGTGTTGGATTAGGGATTGTCTCTTGGTGTAGCAGGAAGTAGAAGTCAGTAGCATTGAGCTCAACAAAAGCTGAATATATGGCAGCCAACACAGCTACGTGCAAAGCTATATGGCTTAGGAAGCTGCTCGTGAGTTTGTTCAGGAAGAAGATGGGAGCGACCAATGTTTACTATGACATTTAGAGTTTCATAAAATTCTCTAAGAATCCAGTATTTCATGATAGGTCGAAGCACATTGATATTAGATGTCATTTCATTAGAGACTGTGTACAACATGGGGCAGCCCAGCTGCAGTATGTTCCCATAGGAGATCAGGTTTCAGACATACTCACGAAAGCTCTAGGGAGAGCTAAGTTCATCCAGTTAAGGGAACATATGGGTATGGTGGAGAATCCATTTCAGTAGCAGAAACAAATGGAATCTCAGTTGCAGCTGCAGCAGATGAGAGGGAATTGCAGTGCAGATGTAGTATTTGGCAGCTATACAACAAGGTCATCAACAACACAGATACAATGCATATCAGAGTTGCGCAGTAGTTGGTGTGCAAGAGTAGCCAGACATCAACAACGTGACAGGAGATGGTGCAGAGAGTCAGAGACAAGGTGTTGTGACAATAGTTGTAGCACTAAAACACTTTCCTCGCTAAGAGGGAGTGTTAGTTTTTGTAGCATCGAATGTGTTCTAGCCATGATATTTGGTGGAGAGGCTAAAATTTATGTATTCTCCAAAACCCATAAGTCAGGTGCAAATCGTCTAGAAAAAGGCATGGATCGAGTTCTAGTTAATTTTAGCCTTTGATTAAGTTTTAATCATGGCTGTTGATGTCTCAACAAGAGATTATAAGAAGAAACTTGATGGGGCTTGGAGAACACACCAGTGCAGTTACTCAGTTGCCCAGGCAGATCGATTTTCTCAGTGGCTGAAGTTCAGTAGAGGAGATAGAGCCATCGGGTGAGTTGAATGTGAGAGAGAGAGAGAGGGTATCAGCAACAGTCCAGGAGTGTAGGACGAATTCAGGAAGGGTCAGCGTGAGGAGGGACACAATACACCAGAGCATTGCGCAGTCACTGCACAGAGGGTGACGCAGTGAGACCAACGTAAGGGCAGAGGGTTCGTTTCGAGGTCAGAGAATCACTGTGGAGAGTGAGAAATTTATCAGTAAATTTCTCTCAGTGTTTTTCCTCTATTTTGCTGCCCGAATTCTTTTTCATGAATTAATCTGAAGATTAATAAAGAAACCCTCATCTGCTGCACCGGTTTTCCTGCATTGGGTTTTTCTGGGGACAGTTGTCCAAAAATAACTGTGTCATTATCTTTATGTGTATGCTAGAATTTCTCTAGTTTTCCAACATTTATTTTCTTTCATAGTATATATTTTTCTTTCACAATATTTATTTTGTGAAGGCTGTAGGGTATATGTTTCGATATTTGCCATAGGAAACTACAAATAATTTGTTTAATTAATTTAACAAATAGAAGAAACATTATTAGCTGTTGCAGTAGGATTCTGGATTTTGGAATTTTCACACAAAGGTGGATGCTTCTGCTCTGATTAAATTTTTCATATAGGCTACATACCTTGAATTTCTTACTTTCTCTAAACGTACCCTTGGCTCCTCCATGTCCCTTCACATATAGAAGAGTAGACTTTAACCAATTAGGTCTCTTTTTACTCTTGGGGATGATGATTTGTTGCACGGGTTCATTGGGACCTACTTCATGATTTAAATCCTCTGCCTCCCTAGTGCATTTTCATCAAATATTGGAATTCTTCGTCAAAGTCTTAGGTGAGTCCTAGTGTTTTAGTCAAGTCTGATGTAAAAGTGATTTGAGAATAATTTAAGCTAGCTAGCTAAATTATTTTATTACAAATCACTTGGTCTACTAGATTATGTTGTGTAGTAGATTGGGTATGTATTTTGAGGGTCTAAGCCGAACGGGTGTTCCCCCTTTGAGGGTTGATATTGTAAATCTTATGTGAAAAATATTTTAATGCATGGTCTCTCATACTTAGACACCATGGTTAAAATATTAGAGGGTGGAAAAATCATTAAATCCCCTCAAGTGTCAATTAATTATTTTTTTCTGGCAAAATAAAATGAAATCCTAAGCCAAAAAATTAATTAATTATAGTCAAATTAAAATGTCTTAGGACAATTAATTCTCCAAGTGGAAAAATTCGTGGGTCTTAAAAGAATTAATTTTTGAAGCTCCTCCACAACCCCAATGTCCAGCCTTTGGTGGCCCTCCTCCTCCAGCGTTGCCTCATTTTGGCCTTTTATTGCCTCTTTGACCCCTAATCTACCTTCCTAGCCTCCTTAGCCCCCAATGCTATCCTTGATAGGCCTAACGTCGACCTTCCTTTGCCGTTTTTACCCTAGTTTTGCCCTAATTCCATATCTGAAGTTTTCAAAACTAAATACTTGGTGGTTTTGCAGGTTTTTGGGCTCTAAAGATTTGATTTTCAGGTGGCATCTTCATCCTAAATTTTTGGGCAACTTGGGCAAGTTCATCTACAAGGCCTTGGGAATAGGGTTTGATCTCTAAACCCTTATTTTGCCTCTGTTTTATTACAATAGTCATAACAATGATAATTAGGCCCTAAAATCACATACAAATTGGTTAAAATCAAGGTTGCGGAGGAGCGCCCCCCCTCTCGAACCCGCTCCCAAAATGCGCTCCGAGCGGGAGCGTTTTCGAGAGTGCGCTCCCTGCGTTGTCAAAATGTTCCCTGCCAAAACAAGAGCGTTTCATGGAGCGCTGGGGAGCGAACGCTCCCTCCTTAAAAAAAAACACTCTAGGAGCGCTTTTTTTTGAACTCTCCCGCGCGCGTAGATGGAGGGCGGATTTTTGGAGGGAAGGGAGGGGAGGGAGGCGAAGAAATAAAAGGATTGACCCTCCTCCCTCATTGCTATTATTTCATTTGAAGGGAGAGCTAGAGAGGAGAGGAGAGGAGAGGAGAGGAGAGAAAGAGAGAAAGAGAGCAAGGGAGCAAGAGGGAGCAAGAGAGAAAGGAACTTGGACTCTAGAGGTAGAGCTTGGGATCGAAAGACAAAATTGAAAGAGGTAGGAGAGTCAAATCTATTTTTTTTTTCTATGTGCATTTTTAATTTGTTCAAACGTGAAAATTTTTGTTTCATGTTAATTTGTTGAAAAATGAAAAAATGAATTTGTTTTTTCTATGTTGCATTTAAATTTGTTGAAAAATGAAAAAATGATTTTATTTCTATGTTGCATTTTAATTTGTTGAAAAATGAAAAATTGATTTTTTTTTTCTATGTTGCATTTTTTCCTATTCCCATTTGGCATTCCTCTTTTGTTTTGCAGGTTAAAAACTTGAAAGTTTGAATTTTGAAACATCATGGCTATATGGCTTGGCATTTTCGTCATGTTGGCTCCATTTTTTGTTATTATGGTGTTGGAGAGTAGAAGAAAGAGGCCTATTCCAGCAGAGGAGGATGAAGAAGTGGGTTATAGTGGATATGATGAAATTTTGAAGAGGAGTACCAACCTGAGGAGGAAGGGGAGAGTGGAGATAATGAGACCACAATAACACCAACTAAAATTGACCAAGCACCATTGTGGAAATATGTTACTAGGCCTGAAGCAGGGAAAGGGGGTGGAGCCACTAAATTTTTATACTCCCATTGCAATACACAATACACAAGTTCATACATTCGTGCCAGAAGGCACCTTTGTGTGAAAAGGCCATGGGATGGAGATAAAAATATAGGAATCAAAACTTGTGTAAGTGTGTCAGCAACAGATAGAGCCAAATACATAAGGGAAGAGGAGGAAGCCCAATACAAATCTAAAATATCTAAGGGTTTCATTGAATCTTATGCACCATCACAACATGGACAAAGAAGTCCATCAACTTCCACCCATGGCAGTGGATATGGAGGCACACCTGGACCAAACATCTCTTTAAGGAGTGGAACCATATCCGATTTCCTTGACGAAGGGTCTAGGAGTGACGTGGATTCAAAAATTTTCAGGTTTCTCTATGCATGTGGGGTACCATTCAATGTTCTTCGCTCACCTTAGGCACGAAATGGTTTCTGCCATTAATGATGCCCCCAAAGGATACAAGAGCCCTGGGTATGACAAGACTAGAACTATGGGACTTGATCATGAAAAAGAAAAAATAACTCATTCTTTGAGTAGAATGACAAGTTCTTGGAATGAGCATGGGGTGTCCATTGTATCTAATGGATGGAAAAATGTAAAAGGCAAGCCATTGATAAGTGTTCTTGCTATGTCTGTTAGTGGTGCAATATTCCTTTCATCATATGACTATTTGGATAAGTTCAAGACTGACATCAACATTGCAGAACCATTACTTGACACAATTGAACATATTGGACCATACAATGTCGTCCAAGTCATCATTGATAATGTTGCTAATTGTAAGGCAACGGGAGCAATTATTGAGGATAAATACCCCAACATTTTTTGGTCTGGGTGTTTGGTTCACACAATGAACCTTTTGATGCATGATATAATTAAAAACAAACAACCTCAATACAGATGGCTTGGTGATTTGTACAAGAGAGGAAAAAACTGATAAGATTTATTACAAATCATAGCAATACCCATGGGCTTTTCCACAGTCACTCAAGATTGGAGTTGTTGAACATAGCAAAGACTAGATTTGCTAGCTATTACCTCACATTCAGGCGCCTTTTGAAGGTAAGAGAGTCATTGGTTGCCATGGTATCAAGTCCACATTGGTAGGTATTAAAGGAAAGGGCAATAACATCAGTTGCGAGGCAAGGTTTTGAACAGGTGGAGGAGACCGCTCTTGATCCTTTGTTTTGGGTACGTGTGAGGGAAATTTTGAATTTCACCAAGCCCATTTATAACATGATTCGCTTTGCAGATCCAGATAAACCAGTGAATGGGGAGGTGTATGAGCAGATGGATAGTATGTTGGGGCAAATAAAAGATGTTGTTAAAGAAAACAATCCGTATTCAATGATTCACAATTGTGTGTGTGCATGGTGGAATAAACTTAATGTTCCACTACATGCTTTGGGGTATATCCTTATGCCAAAATACTACTCTCCATCTTGGTTGGGCCAACCTGCACTTGGGAGTGGGGTTATGATCAAACCTCATACAGATCCAGAGGTACAAGAGGGATACATGAAAGCATTAGACAAGTTGGTCCTTGACAAGGAGGAGTGTGCTAATCTGTGCCTTGAATTAGGAAGATACTTCAGTTGCACTGGTTTGTTTGGTTCTTTGCATGCAATGGAAGATAGAGACAGATTTGATGCTCTCACATGCTGGGAAGCATATGGCGGCATGGGACTTTTGCCAAAATTGGCAAAAAAAGTTCTCTCATAGGTTGTAAATACTTTTTCTGCAGAGGTGTTGGAGCACCTACAACTTCATCCATAATGTGAGAAGAAACATACTCAAAGAAAACTGAGTAGAAATCTTGGTTTATGTGCACTACAAATTGAGGTTGTTGAGTCATTATTGTGATCGGGCTTATGAGGATCTATCATATAAAGTTTGGGACAGCAACCCAAAGGACGATAATTTGAAGGATGACACTATACATCTGGAAGAATTGGTAGCAGAACTTTTGAGAGTTGAGGGTGAAGCAACAACAACCATGCCATCGCCACACCCACCATCCGGTAGTAGTGCCAGTGCCAGTGTTAGAGTTCCAACTATTGTTCCTTTGCTGACACAACCTCCACCTACATCCTCACGTGGAGGGCATGGGCCTTCTAGTTATGGTTGTGGTACTTCCCGCGAGGAGACTGCTGGAAGACCACCATTACCACGAGCTGCTCATAAATTAGACATTTCTCATGGCAAGAGGCCAAGCAATAGATAAAATAGATTTACAATTTACTAGAATTTTCTATTTTCTAGTAGTTTTAAACTTTTTATAACTGTTGAAACTTGACTCTTTCATATTTAATGGAAGATATTTTTTGTAAACAATATATGACAATTTAAGTTTGAAGTTGGCAGTTATAAGTTTATAAGTCATTATGAATTATGAATATGATGCTTCATGAAAGTTGAAAGTTGTTTCATTTTATAACATTTCATTTCATGTTAAATATTTTTTATTGTAATGGTTACACTTAGCTTACAAATACAAGTTACAACTATGGTGATCAATGAATCAATGATGATAAATGTTATATATTGAATTCTGAAAGCTTGAAACTTTAAGATTGATGAATCACGAGACTCAAGAGTTAATATGTTGTATGTTTCTAACTTGTGGACGTGGTTGATGAAGATTATAACTTCTAGATGATTGATGTTATATGGTTCAATCTATGTTTTTATGTTTTTAATGTCTAATTCATCATTCTACATGCTTTTGTTGACATATATGCATCAAAATAAAAATAAAAAATAAAAAAATATATATATATATATTTAAAAAATAACGCGGACCGGGAGCTTTTGAAAATGGCGCTCCCGCTCCCAAGTAACCTTGGTCAAAATAGTTCAAATTTGCAAAATATAAATTTTCCTAAATTTTGGCCATTTGGGCATCTTAGATCTAGCCTAGATTTAAATATTTTCTTTTTGGAATTTACTACGTAAATTACTGAATCAGGTTTGCAATTCTCTGAATCACACATCTAAAGAGGCATCAAGATTTGATTTTTTTAGTTTTGGTGAATTTTTCCTATTTTTGGACATTTAGGGCATTGGTTGTAGCATCATTAGCTTGCTGATCTGTTGGTTTGTTTACGGCTGTAATAGGTTGTTTCAGATCTGATATAGCACTGAATACTGCATTTTAAAGTGGCTTAAAACCCATATTTTACTGTGGCAAGTTGTTGGGCATTTTACTGATCATTGCTAGTCACTATTGGCTTTTTATCTTCTATTAGGTCTAGGGTGTTCTCCTTACTGCTGTTATCACTTTCTTATTGTTGTCATAACACTCGCATATAACATCTTAAGAGGTCTGAAAATTGGCTAAACATTGAGAAATTTTCTACCTCATAAGTTTCGCAATTTTCATGTTGAAGTGATCTCACTACTGCTCTCATAAAATCAATAAGTGCTGAAATGTTATTGTTTTTATTTTGGAATCTAACACTTGTCTTGAGAATTTGTTAACTTGACACTAAAACCAATCACACATCTAAGTTTTGACTCTCTAATCTCACTCGTGGTATAAGTTGTTTGAGCATTGGCATTATTGTGTTTGACATTTAATTGAGGCATCATTAAGAAATCATTGGATAATTGCTCTAAGTCAAAGAGACTTTGATATCTCGATTGTCTATTGGTTATCATTCTAAGTGAGCATCTCAATATTGTTGAATTGAACAAAGTTCCTTCTCAAGTTAAATACTCTAGAAGACTTGGAATCAAAATATACATTGAGGATACAAATATTATATATTAAAATGTATGAGGAATGAATTCATAAGAATGTTACAAATGAGACCCGCTTATATACCTAGGCAGGTGCCACTTCACGGAAGGTCATGTCTCATCAGACATGCCCTTTGAACCTAATTACTAATTAACTAATTAATCATTTTTTATATTATTTTATTCATTGCATTGCCTTCCTCCTCAAAAAGCTTTGTCCTCGAAGCTTGTTGATAAAAGGCCTTATTCTTGTCTCGAAATCTTCATTGATACTAGACGATATGATCCTTGGAGTGATATATAAAATTGTCGCACGGATGAGGGATCAAACCATCCTAAATTAATATTCTGTAAACTTTTTTGGTTACTGGAACCTTGTGATGAACTGTTATCACTTGACTGAGTTGTACGCACTTCAATATTCTTCGAAACATCCATTTGTTGTTTATGTTCTGAATACATAGCTTGATTGAGTTGTCTACACTCATGATTCAGATGTCGATAGGGAATTCTATTGATTTGTTTTTCCCTTATCTTGTTTATGTCATATCCTTGATTTATTTGAAGTACTTGATTTCCTTTAGCTATGGACGTTGAATAGCTAACTTCTGGATCTTCACTCGAATCTTTTGTTGCTAGAGCTGCAACTTGTGAGTACATCTTTACTTCAACTAATTTATTTTCTTTTTGGGTTGTGATATTTATTGGATCGATGTGCATTTTTTCTTCAACTTGAATTTCTACATTTGAAGTTTTCGATGATTCCTTTTCGACAAGTTGTTGCACCTTGTTTTCTAATGACTTCTTGTCCTTCTTCAACTTCTTAATTTGCGTTAGTAATTTTTTGTTGTGGTCCTTGAAGCGAGCAACTTTTTTATTCTTGGTAGTGGTGATTTTGTCCATTTCCTTTTGGATATTTTGTATCACCTTTTTACCTTCTTGAAAAATTACTTTTGAAATTTCTTGTATGTCTTCAGGCGTCACTGAATTTGGCTTCAAGTTAACTTCCTGTACTGTTATTTTCTTCTTTTTGTAGGAGAATGTCAAAAAATTCTTTTTCGTATTTAGAATAAATGAACCTAGGGTTTCCATTCATGGTGAACCCAACACAATGTCATTATTGTCAAAAAGTAAGGCTTTCACGGTACACTGAGAGATAAAAGTATAATCCCCAATATTAAGTTGTAGACTTTTTATGTCATATTTTTTTAAAAAAAAGTCTAATTTTCGATTATATTTGACTCGGAATCACCAACTGGTTTGCAATTTTAGGGTTTATGTAATTTTTATCTTCAACGAGTGATATAGCAATAGTGACATCTTTTCCTGCGAGAGTTCCTTTAAATTTAAATAGCACTTTAGCGTTGCTGGGTAAGGTTTCTAAAAACCTCTTCTGTTTCATTTCTGACTTAGACTCCATTTTGCTTCTTTGTTAGGATGAACTTGGGTTTTTAACTTTTTAAAGTCACTTCCTTTTATTTCAAACCTTTTCCTTTCTTATTCCTTTTTAAACTTTTAGTATTGTTTGCTTTTAGTACTATAAGGTTTTATTTTTATAATACCTCTCTTTTAAAAATATTAATTACTCCCTTTATAATTCAAAAATACCTTTTTAGTACTTATAACATTTACTTCTATCTGTGTTAATTTAATTAAAGTGGCTAACACTTTTAATTATAATATAACCTTGTAAATGCTTTTATTTGTATTTTCATATCGTACTCTTTTCTTGTGTTCTATTTTTAAATATCTTGAGATATGCTAACTCACATTAACTCACATTTTCATATATATAGCACACTTAATAACCCTTGCTTCAAATAATACTTTTTAACCCTTGAAGGTGAGACTTCGGAGAATAATATATATATATATATATATATATGTTCTAAATAGTATTGAACTATACTTGAAAAATTAATAGTTGATGTGAATTAGAAACCCTTTTTGTTTAATTTATTTCCACGAATACTTAGTTGTGGAGTGATATTCGACTATGAAGGGACGTGATTCTTCCCAACTATTTTTTTAATAATGGATATTCGCTTGGATTCAAAGGAGTTATCAAAGGCACATACGCAAGTATTTCAGCCTGCACCAAGACTGGTTCCTATGCTTAGTGGGGTCCGTTGAGAGATGAAATGCGATGGGGAGTCTACGGTGTGCAGCACAGCAGGTGACACGAAACGATGGCAGTAGTGGATTGGGCAACGACGGTCAATGGTAGCAATTTCGGATGTACGACAGTGGTCTCTGTGGTTGTCAGGCTATAGAAAATGGAGGATGTTTATGCTCAACGTATAGAGAGCAGGCGTGGTCGGGGAATGACAAAATGAGGCGACACGGAGGAACGAGTCAATGGACGATAGGAAGCCACGGAGGAGACAGCGGACGGAGGAGACGGTGGTTGTAGTTGTGTCACTGAGGTAGCGAGGCAACAAGGAATATCGGTTGTGGCTGCGTACAAGCAAGTGACCAGCAGTGTCGCGTAGAGCGACAAGAATGGCGGGTTTTGCAAGAAATGTTGGCGGTGGCGGTGCTAATCAAAGGCTTGCTGGCAGTGGCCCTGGAATGTCGACGATGGATGGAGTGGACTGGGAGCGCCAGGCAGCGAGGGTTGTAGATGATTGCAGACGACGTTCAGGGGTGACTCGGGTAAACCTACGGCGGCCCTACTCTAGTGCGTTCGATTTTGTAATTTTTTTCTCCTATATATTATATAATTTTTCTTTTATTTAATTTAATTTTTTAATTTTTAATTATATCTTTCTTTCTTTTCTTTTTTTCCCTTTCTTTTATTTATATTTTTTTTGACTTTATATATATCACTTTTTTAAACTATTTTCTTTTATATATATATATATATATTTAAATGGCCAAGGGCCTCTGACAAAGTCAGTGACGAAGAAACTCCAACTTCTCTTGTGTAGCGAAGTGCTTCAACGACAACAATTTTGACGAATTTGATGGTCAAGGACTTGGATTGGAGAGCGTGGCTCTGTGCAGCGGTTAAGCGGCTGAAGGTTCGAACAACTCTGATACCAAATGAAGTAAACAAAGTTCCTTCTCAAGTTAAATACTCCAGAAGACTTGGAATATTAAAATATCCATTGAGGATACAAATATTATATATTAAAATGTATGAGGAATGAATTGATAGGAATGTTACAAATGAGGCCTGCTTATATACCTAGGCAGGTGGCTCTTCACGGAAGGTCATGTCTCATCAGACATGCCCTTTCAACCTAATTACTAATTAACTAATTAATTATTATTTATATTATTTTATTCATTACAATTGTTCATTGGCATATTGTTGAATTGGATATTTCTTCTAGGCACCTTGTGGAATATTGTTGAACATTGACACTTGTATTTTTAAGCACCTATCTTGTTTTAAAATTGTTATCTAATCATTGTTAAGTACTCTTGCTATAAGATACTTCACACTAAGTACTTTTAACATAAACAATCTTAAGACCTCACTCAATCCATCTTGCACAAGCATTTTAGGATCTAGCTTGTGTTAAAATTCTACTGCAGTGTATTGGTTTATTTCCTCCTACTCGATTTAATTTATACAAGTTATTTTCATAAATTAGATTCAGAAAATACCGAAAATAAACACAACTACAGAAAATTGTTATATAATCATTGTTAAGTACTCTTGCTATAAGATACTTCACACTAAGTACTTATTTAACATAAACAATCTTAAGACCTCACTCAATCCATCTTGCACAAGCATTTTAGGATCTAGCTTGTGTGAAAATTCTACTGCAGTGTATTGGTTTATTTCCTCCTACTCGATTTAATTTATACAAGTTATTTTCAGAAATTAGATTCAGAAAATACCGAAAATAAACACAACTATAGCCTACACATGTAGATCATTTACTGAATAATTCACTCATACAACAAAGTGACACATGGATTTTTGGACATAAGTCCCCGGAAAAACCCAAAGCGGGAAAACCGGTTCAACAGATATGAGGGTTTTATTGTTAAGTAGTTCTGAGTACAACAATTCTGGGTTCCAACCTTGGAAAACCTGACAGAGAATAAAAGATATAAAATCTGCAGCTAACCTGAAGATCTAGTGTCAAATATCTGACTAATCCACACCCTCAAACGGGATTTACAGGACTCAACCCTGCTAGCCTCAAATGTCTCTGCGCTGCACCAGAAGGGACTGCGTCACCCATGGAAGGGTCTCACAGCCTCACGCTGGCCCTAAAAGTCCCTTTGCGTGATTTCTAAAGCCTCCCAGTGCCTCTGCGATGTCTTGCGTAGTGGCTGCGCAGCAACTGCGTAGCTGCTGCCTTGCTTCTCTGCGTTGTCCTTGAGCTGCTACTCTTGCCTCTTGTTGTCTCTTGGCTCTTGGAATCAAATCATTCCCTCAGCTAATATTACCCCTCACTGCAGGAAGTTCCACTGGAAATTCTTAGCAAACCCGCCCTAGAATTCCAGATCTATTCCTCAGTTCTACAGAAATTGTGTGTCTTCAACTGATCCTCATGCCTTTCTCTTATACTTTTTCGTTGAACCCTTCAATGGCCGAGATTAAATGCTCCATCAATGGCTGAGATTAAAAGACTGCTTGATCCGTGTGACTTAAGACAATTTCAGGACATGTGTTAATTAATTCACTTTAATTATTTTATTTTCCTAAGTTAGACTTGAGAAATCCATTAAAAATAATTAATTATTTGAATAATTTCAACACAACTTGAAATTTCTCAAATCCATTTCTGGGTCTTGTAGATCAAGTGTACTCTAGTCCCTCCACAGAATTTGGGACCTACAACACAACTAATGCTACCCCAAATACACAAAATCTCAACAGCTTGCATTAAGAAATTTACCTCCTAGCATAAGTTAGGTTGATAGACTCATAGGAAAACCCTTTTTCGATTAGCTTGAAGGATTCAACATTTGTTAGTGGTTAACATAGTGACCTTGCAGTCGTCAGAGCCACAGTTTCTACAACGCCGGAGGCACTGGGTGGTTGGAACACAGGGGGAGGTATCGTTAATCAGGCTTTTGCCTACTTCCCGTTGGCTTCCATCCCACAACCTACTCTGAAGACTGTTTTTCAAAACAATTAAGGGAGAGGTTCTACTTAGACTAGGCATATAACTAAAAATAACCAAGATCATGGCATCACACATAGATTCTAGGATATGTACATCATATAGGTTGGTCGATCACCTAAGCAGTGGGTGTCCATCTGGGTACTTGGAATTAATTTACATTAAGCAAGAATTTTAACTCCATAAGGCATTGGTCTCATCCCTAAGAAATCTAATCTAATCATTAATCTTGCTAAATTTGACCAAGTAGCTAGGCCACTCATCTATGTCTCCCAATCAAGTTGGTTCCCAACTTGTTTTCCTTCACCTCATTCCATATGGACAACCCCCCATAGCCTGTTGTTGGGAGACAACTAGAACGGAGTGGGCAGGGATCAGAGTGACAACCCCCTCCATGAGCGATTGTCGCGGTGCCTGCACAATTCGGGCGACAACTCCCATTCACATTTACTGCCAGAACCTGTGGGAGCACCGATAAAAATTTCATTGCATATAGTGTTAAAATTTGAAAGTTCTATGCAAACATTTAAAAATTCTTTGCAAAAACTTTAAAGTTCTATTCAGAAAACTGAATGTACTTGCAGAAAATTCAATGTACTTTGTAGAAAACTGAATAGAACTGCATGTACTTAGCAGAAAGTTGAATGTACTTTGTAGAAAACTAAATGTACTTTGTAGAAAGTTGAATTTACTTTGCAGAAAACTGAATGTACTTTGTAGAAAATTGAATGTTCTACGCTGTTACAATTACTTAGAATGCAAATTTCTTCTTCACAACTTTTCAAATCATCAATTGTAGATAGAACATAAGTTTAAGGATCATGTGAAGACAACCAAGCACAAATATGAGACACTGAGAGTTAGGTCCACTGAATAGGGCAAAACCCACAAGGAGAAAACCCAAAGTATTCTTCTTCCATTAGATTTCTTTAATAGTTTAGCAGAGTACAGAGAGAGAAATAGAATGAGAATGAATAAAGTCACCAATGTCTGATCAACTTGCAATTGAAGTGCTCTTGTTCTTTGTCTGAATATCTCCTCCTTCTCTTGATCAGATCTTGCCCTTCACACTTGCTCCAACTCTTCCCTTGCTGTTACTTTTCACTTGCTCTCACACTTCTCTTGCACACTCTCAACACTAGCTCTCCTTCTTCATAATGAACATGCTATTGTTATGAATAAAAATATTCATAAACTTCAATTAAATAATAAATATTAAAATAGAAAATATTAATAATAATAAATGAATTAAATTAGTTAATGTCCCATTAGTTGTGAAGAGACATGGGTCAAAAGTTGTCACCTTCTATCTTCGTGGCTAGTCAATGCCTATATAGGCACACCGCCACGAAGAATTGTAAGCACCATTCATATTTTTATTCAATAATATAACTACTATTTACACATACATGTATTCGTCTACATACAACAACTTCTTGCATACAGGTTTTATCGTACTAGTGGTATCAAAGCCCTCGATTTTGTCCCGAGAACATTGTCCGCTGCTAACCGCATTCTGTCCACCCGTTTTGCTCCACCATATTGTTCCCCTCCGCCCCATCACGTTTCTCTTCACCCACACCCAACGCTACATCGTGTCGCCGACCCATTCTGCTATCTATCTCCCTTGTTCCTGACCAACCCTCTTCTCCATCGTCCCTTGCACTGCGCTCCACACCCTGTCTATCACGTCATTCCCTGGTCTGCTACAACTGGCATACATAGTAAAACGGACACTGTCGGCTTAGGTCCCTTGTCTGTCGTGACATCGCCACTTGCACTTTAAGGATGCCTACCGAAATTTTTTTCCGCCGTCGAGACAATTGCTCGATACACAATCAACCCATCGGTGTTGATCCATCTACGTGTTTTGAATGCCACTGCTCCTATCCGCTGGACCACCCTCCACGTTTAATTGCCGGATTGGTCAAACAACGTGACCATCAATTACGTTTGTGATCAAAACGTTGTTAAGTCGTGAGGCACGCCCGTTAAGTCACCCGAGCTGTGAAAGCACTTTTTTTTTTTGGAATCATGTTTTAATATAGTTATATGTTTATTCAAATAAAAACAAATAATAATAATAATAATATCATTATTTAATTAAATTAAATATTAAAAAAAAGGGGCTACAAGAAAAAAGAGGAACAAAACGGGAAGTAGTAATAATGACGACAATTCGAAAAAATTTCAAGAAGAACTCGACAGAATGCGCAAGCGCCTTGACGATATCGAGAGGAAGCAAGATGATTTTGGGAAGAGTCAAGACCAAATGGTAGAGGATATCATAGCAATAAAGAGCATGATGAGCGAATTTATGGGAGGAGCCAATCCACCTTTTAACCCCTCGGCTACTCAAAGTCCCAAGACTTCGGAAGGCAGAACTTTTCCAAGTCATGAATTTATGTCGATGCACGAAAAGCCACAAGTATCTCATATACAGATCGAAGGAAGTCAGTACCATACAAAGTTTCCCGACAAAGATTAACTTAGAATTAAAAGGGAATTAACTAAATACGATGGTAAGGACCATAAAGGCGCCAGTGTATGGGTAAATAAAATGGACGCCATTTTTGGAGCAAACTCGCTTATAGGGGAGCAAGAGAAGGTCTTGACTGCATCCAACTACCTGGAAGCAGAAGCGTATGATTGGTTCCTATGGTGGTCTAGCAAATGTGCAACTCACTCGTTCAATTGGCAAAATTTAAAAAATGCCTTGCTGAAAAGGTTTCATGACGAAGAAGAGGACGATGTTTACGAAAGATTCGTTCACATCAGATAGAAAGGATCTATAAGTGAATACACTCACGAATGAGAAGTATTAGCTATAAGGCAAAGGGGATTCTCAGATGAAGAGCTTGTGAAAGTGTCAAAACATAAACCCTATTGCAGTATTCTTGATCTACTTCACCTTCTTGTTTGATTAATTAACAAGTTATTTATCTGAAGTATTCAGAAAAACATTAAAGCAAATACTAACTGCAACCTACACATATACATATCATTTATGAACAAAACGCACATTTGACAAAATTACACAGATTATTCGGACAAATGTCCCCTGAAAAACCCAATGCGAGAAAACTGGTGCAACATCTCTAGAGGGTTTTATTATTATGCAGAATCTGAATACAGTGATATGGGCACTAGAAACGGTCTGCCCTATAGAGAAATTACACGGCAGATTTACCTTTCACTCGGAGACAAAAGATATGATCCAACCCTCTCCGGGGAATTACAAATTCGACCCCTTTCTGGCCCACTGGAACCCTCAACACTGCCTCTGCAGCCTTTGCATCAGACTCTACTGGCCAACGTACCCATTGCGTCACCCTGATTGGTGATTCGCTGCCTTTGTGTTGCCCTGGCTGGCCCTGCCTCACCCTGGTTGGCCCTGCCTCACCCTGGCTGGGTCTCTACTGCCCCTGCGCTGCATTGGCTGGGCCTACGTCACATTGACTGGGCTTACGCAGTCTTCTGCGTGGTCCTGGTTGGACTGCGTCCCTTTGGTTGGACTCTAGTACAAACTGCCTTTCTGCTGCTGTATTTTCGACCTCGGATCAGATCATCCCTTGCCGAGCTCTGCCCCTCACTGCACTACAAACTCACTTCGAATTTCTCAGAAAACCCTGCCCCATAAATTCGACTTAGTTTCAGTGCTCTGTAATTTGTGTGTGTTCTCCAACTGACCCCAAGCCCTTCCTTTATACTTTTCTCGTTGGCAAACCAACGAACGTGATCTATTCTCTTATCAACGACCAAGATTAAAAGAAAGCTTGATCCACGTCACTTAGAACATTTCATCACGTGTAATTTAATTCACTTTAATTTTTCAATTTCCCTAAGTTAGACTTAGGGTCCCCATTAAAAAATTTAATTATTTGAATAACTATTACACTGGATGAAATTTCTCCAAACGCTTTCTGGGTCTTCGAGATCTCATGTGTCTTAGCCCCTCCACAAAGCTTCGGAGCTAGAGCACACCCGATGCTACCCCAAAATCTCAACACTCCCTCTTAGCGAGGGGTGTGCTCTAGGAATACTTCCACACTGAAGTATTGCCTGATCTCGACATCAGTCTCTGCGCTGTTTATGCTTGGCCTATTGCCCTCCATCCACTGCGTTGTTGCTTTATGCACTACTGCCCATGTCACTGTCACTGACACTGCCACATTTGTACCACAACTCCCTCTCACATTGCTGCATCATGTTGCCTAGAGCACTGCCACTGCTAATTGCTACACTGCAACTCAGTTCCTGAGAAGTAAGCAATTGAAGGACCATCACCCAATCACTGACAGACAAGTTAGTTGGGCTGGATCTCATCACTGAAGCACCCTCTGCTGCTGCTCTGCGCTGTCTCTCTGAAGCACCGCGCTGTCTGCTGCACTAAACCGCGTAAGCACTGCCTCTGCGATGCTGAAATCCCATCAGCCTCTGCGCTGCTGCTGCCTCTCCTTTGCGCTGCTCAAGATTTCAATGTCCCAGCTCTGCATCTGCTTCACTGTGATCTTCTGCACCCACTGCTCCAGTCATCCCGCTACTATCTTAAGGCTCCCGTAGCTCGTATGTGATCCAAGAGTTTGGGCACCTCAAGGATCCTACCACCATCTGTAGTTGCTCTATAGATCAATGTCGGCCCATTTCCTTGGTTCATGAGCACTCATGGCTATGGCATTGTCACTACCATTGTCCCCTTTCGCTGCTACTGCCTTGGAATCAGAAGATTCCTTGTCCTTCCTCTTAAGACAAGCTGGCGAAGTGTCCAAGTTCGCCACATTTAAAGCACCGGACCTTTGATAGGTCCTTCTTCTTCCCTTGCTGTCTCTGTCCTTAGATGCAAGGGTTGCATCCTCCTCCTCCTCTTTCTTTACTTTGACTCCACCACCGTTGCTTTGCTTCTTGGTTATTCTCCTGATTTCCTCCTGACGGAGGATTGCCCACATGTTCGCCCAAGATGGTAACGCTGCTCTGCCCAAGATGCT
This sequence comes from Pinus albicaulis, assembly GCA_034641835.2. Taxonomy (NCBI): domain Eukaryota; kingdom Viridiplantae; phylum Streptophyta; class Pinopsida; order Pinales; family Pinaceae; genus Pinus; species Pinus albicaulis. The sequence continues at coordinate 9,277 of JAXQQM020085487.1, read as the reverse complement.
TTGGACAAACGTTTCCCATTCATCAGTGACTGAATTCAGGGAAGTCCTCACCAAGAGCCCTTCATCCGGAGTTGTCTCCATGGCAATCAGCTGGTCCCGAATAGTCTGAAGTCTAAAGAGGAAGGGATCGATTTCCTCTCCCTTATGCATCTGGAACAAACACATCTGATTCTCCATAAGCATTTTCCTCTGGACGGAGCTTTCTTGACACATCGTGTTTAGTGTTGCCCACATCTCATTTGCCATGTTCTTCGCAACAATATGAGGGACATGTGATCCTTCACTTCATCCATGATCAGGCGCTTAGTCTGCACTTGACTCTCGTTATATTTCTTTAGGGGATCTGCATCAGTAGGCACAACTATGACATTTTCTGCATAGTCCTTAATGCCGTACTCATCCAGGATTGTCAGGATTGTGGCCCTCCAAATAACAAAGCTGGACGCGCGGTCCAACCTATCATGATCTCTCAGCCCATGAGAAACCATCTCTGCTCAATTTGTCAAATCACACTCTTCTCCCTTCTGCTGCTGCTACACTCAGCAAGGAACTGGATCTGGGCTTCTTGGCGAAAGAACCCTCTAGAGAATGTGCACCCTCTGATCAATGATTTCCCTCTCGAAAATCCTTCACCAATTCTGATGAATCAGTCCTCTATGACCACTCCCTTGATCACACTCAGCTTCCTTGGCTAGAGAATCTGTTGAGTGACTATTCTCCTCCCGCTTTTGTCACCTCTGCTAGGCACTGTTCTGCATTGATAAAACCCGTGCCAGACCAACAACTACTGAAGATCCGAAGCTGCACTTCCAGACTATGGCAAACTGCACAACAATTCTCCGCACGGACTACGTCACCCTCCTCGTGCAGCGTCAGCCTTTGCGTGAGCAGACTGGCTCAGCGTAGCCTCTGCGCAGCGCAGGCTGCCCTTGTGTTACTTTGGAAGGCTTTGCGCTGCCTCTACATCACTCAGACAACTCTGCGTCAGCCTATGTGTTAGCCTGCTGGGCTACGTCCCTCTTGGTGCTGCGTTGCCTTCTTCTGGATCTCTACTGCTTTAGCTGCCCTTCCTCCAGCGATTATCTTTAGCTGCTCTACTAGTGGATCAACTTGATCTGTAATGCTCTGATACCATGAGAAAGTTTCAAGACGGAAACCCTACTGCAATATTCTTGATTTACTTCGCCTACTTGTTTGATTAATTAACAAGTTATTAATCTGAAGTATTCAGAAAAACATTAAAGCAAATACTAACTGCAGCCTACACATATACATATCATTTATTGAACAACACGCACATGCGACAAAGTTACACAGATTTTTCGGACAAATGTCCCCAGAAAAACCCAATGCGGGAAAATTGACACAACATCTCTAGAGGGTTTTATTATTATGCAGAATTTGAATACAGTGATATGGGCACCAGAAACGGTCTGCCCTATAGAGAAATTACATGGCAGATGTACCTTTCACTTGGAGACAGAAAATATGGCTGATCCAACCCTCTCCGGTGAATTATGAATTCGAGCCCTTTCTGGCCCACTAGAACCCTCAACGCTGCCTCCTGCATCAACCTCTATTGGCCAACGTACCTACTGTGTCACCCTGACTGGTGCTCTATTGCCTTTGCACTGCCCTGGCTGGCCTTGCGCCACCCTGGCTGGGTCTCTGCTGCCCCTGCGCTGCACTCTGCTGCCCTTGCGCTGCGCTGGCTAGGCCTACGTCACCCTGACTGGGCTTATGCAGCCTCTACGCAGTCTTCTGCATGGTCTTGGTTGGAGTGCGTCCCTTTGGCTGGCCTTTGCGCTGCCTAGTACAAACTGCCTCTCTGCTGTTGTATTCTTGACCTCGGATCAGATCATCCCTTGCCGATCTTTGCCCCTCACTGCACTGCAAACTCACTTCGAATTTCTCAGCAAACCTTGCCCCATAAATTCGACTTAGCTTCAGTGCTGTACAATGTGTGCGTGTTCTCCAACTGATCCCAAGCCCTTCCTTTATACTTTTCTCGTTGGTAAACCAATGACCGTGATCTAATCTCTTATCAACGATTGAGATTAAAAGAAATCTTGATCCACCTCACTTAGAACATTTCATCACATGGGTAATTTAATTCACTTTAATTTTTCAATTTCCCTAATTTAGACTTAGGGTCCCCATTAAAAAATTTAATTATTTGAATAATTATTACACTGGATGAAATTTCTCCAAATGCTTTCTGGGTCTTGGAGATCTCGTGTCTTAGCCCCTCCACAAAGTTTTGGAGCTAGAGCACACCCGATGCTACCCCAAAATCTCAATAGAGATGTTAAAAATGTATCGTTGTGGCCTTACATATTATATTGGGAAGTATTAAAATTATATAAACCCCAAACCATTGAAGATGCTAGACATGCATCAATAAATATTGAGAGAAAATATAAGCTTAGAATGTCATCATTAAGGGAAGATGAAGACCAACAACAACATTCGGGAAAAAAGAAATTAAGAAATGTAGGTATTGTGGAGACAAATGGACATTAGGACACATATGCCTTAACAAGAAACTGTATACTTATGAAGTCGAGAAAGAATCAGACACTTCAAGTAATGAGCTAGAAAAAAAGATAAAAAAGGAAAATAGTTGTCGCAAATGTGGCGAAAACTGGACGCCAGGCCATAAATGTGAAGACACATCCCTACGCTACTATAAAATAGTAGATGGGAAGCAAATTGAAGTACAAGAACATGATGAAGGAATTGTTGTCACACAGAGTGAAGATTCAGATTCAGATGAACCGTCATTAGTTGCAATCTCATGTTATTGGAAAAACCTTGATGAAATAGTAACTCTTTCGGAGATCAAGAACAACAAGCAACCGCAAAATACGTTCCACCACATCTTCGGAAGTAGAGCCAATTTCCAAGAAGGACCATTAAACTTACTACTCTGTTAACAAACATGAGGAAGAGACTATGTCCTAAAACCCTAAGGTTTAAGGGACTCATAAAAGGCATAAATGTCAATATACTTATAGATTCAGATAATACTTACAATTGTATAAACATTGGTCTTGCTAAACAACTTGGTCTTTGTATATGCCCAATCAAGGACTTGACCATGTCTGTCGCTACTGGAAAAAAAATCAAGGAAATAGGAGAATGTCAAAGAGTTTCAATCCAAATACAAGAACTAGAGCTACAAACAGATCTATTTGCCCTACCGCTCAAAGAAATGGATGTAGTTCTAGGTGCGTAATGGTTAATACAACTAGGGAGCTATACTACAAACCTTGAAGAACAATTCATGGAGTTTAACTGGTAGGACAACATTATAAATTAATTGGTGTTAACATTCCCAGCTCCAAGGAAGGTACAAGTACTTGTGAAGAATGCACCAGCCAATGAAAGGATGCCATTTCATCGCAACATTGTTCAACTAGAGAAAACCCTTCTAGTTGTGCTTTGAGGACAAAGCATCTCTAAAGGGGGGTGGCAATGTTATGAATAAAAATATTTATAAACATCAATTAAATAATAAATATTAAAATAACAAATATTAATAATAATAAATTAATTAAATCAGTTAATGTCCCATTAGTTGTGAAGAGACATGGATCAAAAGTTGTGACCACCTATCTTCTTGGCCAGTCAATGCCTATATAGGCACACCACCACGAAGAATTGTAAGCACCACTCATATTTTATTCAATAATACAACTACTATTTACACATGCATATATTCTTCTACATACAACAACTTCTTGCATACAGGTTTAACTGGCAAGGACGACATTATAAATTAAATGGTGTTAACATTCCCAGCTCCAAGGAAGGCACTAATAGGCAGCACTGATGAGATTCATCAACAATCTATTAGGCGTCTCTCATACTTACCTTAAAACCATCAACAACCTTTGCTTACACACTTGCTTTAGGATCAATGAAAGAGGACCCTTACTAATTTCTTGCAAAGCTTACCAGACCTCAATTGATAACGATAAAGTCTAATGTTACTGCTGCACATCATCTAGGGTACACACCACCGTTTGTTGTTGTGACAAGGGGTACCGTACAATCATCATTGTCTTAACTATCGTTGACACTTCACTATCACTGTTATAAAACTATGTCGTATGTCACTGTGCTGCATCTAATACATCATCTCATCCAATCATAGATTATAGCCAGATAGAAGGTAATTACAGTCACCCTCCTGAGTCACTGTCATGCCAATGTTTTTCCGCTACTGTCAACCAATTGTCAATTTCAAAGGATTCATTGCAACAACTTGCAATATATATACAAGGTCAGCTAATTAAGTTCTGTCCATATTCAATAGCGACGAAATTGTTGCACACATTCAAAACAACTTCAAAAACTGAATGTTATTATTCTTCAAATCCTGGATTTTGGATTAGGTTTGTAACACTTCAAGGTATCTCAAAATGTCTTCTCCAATGTGTGTCACAAAAAAAATACTATTAGATCATTGTCTTATATAAGACTATTATTGCCATGACACATATCTGCTCAAGCCTACAAGGTATCTTGGTATGAGGAATTCTGACATCAACATATCTAGTTGTCAAGTATAGTCTCTGTTGCTTATTAAGGTCAAGACTGCCATCAATCCAAACCCTCGCAAGGCCTTTTATATGCTACTTCTGTCTAATATAGATAAAAGGCTTGCAGCGTGAGAACTATGAATAGTAGTCCTTTGTCTATTCATACTACTGCATATGGAGGAAGCCTTTGACAAAATTATTATCTTCCCAATAATGACGCTGTAGAGAAGCCAACTTAAGCACAACATATTGCAGAGTTTGAATGCTTCAGAAACTATATGCTTTACAATTAACAATACGTATGAATAGACCTTGAAATATTTAGATTCAAACTCCAGAATTCTGAATCAACTGTTTGAATTATTCATCTTTATAATGGTGTTGGGCCGTAGGTGACTGAATTGATGGCCAACAAAGTGCAGAAGAATCTCGATCTAAAAGGGGTCGCTGACATCTCAGTAAAATAGTTATCTACATATATGAAATAGGTCGTATGCCATTGCCCTAACTAGAGACGACTGAAGTGCTTCAAGGAGTTGTAAACAATATTTTGGGGAAAGTTCAAATAGTCCGTAAGATAAAAGGATCACTGGTGTAAGTTCCGAATACAAGCCAATCCAAAAGGAACTTCAAGACTCTCACGTCTTAACAACTCGTCCTTGCTGATTGATTTGTAGCCCTAAGAGGATCGAGATAGAAAATATGCTGAAATTCAAGTATTAGAGTGATATTCCACAAGACGAGGGCTTATGCTACAAATATGGAAATGTCACCAACTGTTCATGCAATTTCTTTTAGAGCCAAACTGTCAGTGAACTGCGATACCACCGAACCCTTAGATGTAAACCTTCATGCTTAGTAATAAAGTCCTAATGAGGGCTGAAATTATAAGAAACAGTTTTTCAAACAAGCTTAAATGGATTTTTAACAACCCTTATTGTTCATCGATTTATATTAATCATAGAGAAAAGGATGTTGCTCAGAAATTATGCCTCAGGGAGTTATTTGAATTTGCATGGATGAGTCTTTCATAGAACTCTTGCTAGTTTCTGTAGCCCTAGTTCTTACGCACTGTTCAGTAATGAAGCTTACATGTTAGTTCTCACCATTTCCCTGCTCAGAAGCTCGGGGTTCTCAGCACCCTAGCCACTAGAGCCTTTAGAATCTCTGATGAACACCACTTTGAAGGTGAAAAGGCTCATCTCCTTAGAGTTTTTAATAAAAATGGTTATAGTATGAGTCATTGTCTCAAAGCTTTCCAAAAAGCTAAAAAGGGTCCTAAAGATAAGAAAGATTCTTGCGATCGGTTATTTGGAGTTCAACTTCCATTTATCCAAGGTACTACGGATAAAATCGCCAGGATCCTAAAGAAATTTAATGTTTCCTCAATGTTCAAACCCTCCCGCACTATTCGAAGTTCCCTTAGATTGGTTAAAGACCCGATTTGCCCTAAGGATGGTAAGGGTGTTTATTTGATTCCGTGCTCGTGTGGGACCCCTTACATTGGTGAAACGGGTCGGTCAATTAATCAAAGAATTCAGGAGCATGTCGCTGACCTTAAGCATAATAGATCTCGTTCTTTGGCCCTAGCTGAGCATGCTGAGAAGATTAATCATCACATTTGCATTGAAGATGCTAAGGTTATTGCAAAGATTGACCATTTCCACCACCGCAAGTTGAGAGAAGCCTTGGAAATCGAAAAGAGGCCGGTTAACCTCAACAGGGACGACGGGTGGATGGTTAGCAGATGTTGGATTCCTGCTCTTCATTCTTAGGTTTTTTTATTTTTATTTTTATTTTTTAAAGATTAATATAGATTTATTATATTCATTTTTTATTCTATTTTTATTCCTTTATATATATATATATATATAATATTTTTTTATTTTTTAATAAATTAAATTAGATTTATTATATTCATTTTATAAATATTTATTTATCTTAAAAAAAATAAATAATAAAAATAAAAATAATAAATAAATAAATTTATTTTTATTTTTATTTTTAATAAAATAGATTTATTAAATTCTTATTTATTTAATTAAAATTAATTTATTTTTTTATTTTTATTTTTTATTTTTTTAAAGGTTTTAATCCCTTATTAAAATAAATAAAAATAGAAATAAAACAAATTAAATATTTTAATTATTATTCTAATAATTGAAATATATATATATATTAAATATTTATTTAATCTTCTAGAATATATTGATTAATTCTTATTTTATAAAAATTAAAAATAAATAATATTAAAATTATAAACATTAATCTTTTAATAAAAGAAATTGTTTTTTTATATATTTTTTTTGATTTTATGATTTTTAGACCTAGATTTAGTCAAACTAGCCGTTATTCTACAATGGCTAGTTGACACTTTTCTTATCTATTTAATTGGGTTTTCTGATCAGATTTTTTCATCTAGTCTTGATGATGAACCACACTTGTTGGTTCGAAACGCGTCGACCAAATTTATTTGGATGTGATTTTTACCGAAAGTTTTTTCCTCACAATTTATGGATCACAGAAGCAAAATTCCTAAAAATGAAGCTATTGGCCGCAGAGGAAATCCTTGTATAAAAGACGATGCCCTTAAGATGTCGGAAGTCTAAGTCTATTCCTTGTAGTTATGAAACCAAACCGGATACCAAGAAATCCACAGGAAATGGACGCAGAGATAAAGATGTTTCATAAATATTAAAGAGGCTGTGATTAATGGTCCAAACTTACACAAATCAAGATCCTTCCTGCCGCAGATGGAAGAAGAAATTACTCCATGTGCAGAGAGAGACAAAATTGTTTCCATGCTGTTGACTGAGCTTTCTCTCAGGCCTGATAGCTTTCTCTCTTGCTTAGGCTTGCCCTCACCTGTGCTCTGATACCATGTTAATTTTAACATGTTCTTTGCTTGAATAATTACATCACTGAATCATATGAGCACCAAGATTATCTTTTAGTTGTTGTCACATAAATTATTACCCATTGATAAAAGAAGAAAGAACATGAGTGGAAATAAACAGAAGGAAACCCAAGACAAGAGGACTCAGAAATTGGCATAAGACAGGGAAAAACCCCAAGATGGGGAAAACCCTTGATCAAATCTTCTTATTAGTTAAATCAAGTGTTCAACAGAGAGAGTACAAGAAGTCAAAATGACTTGTAGATCCATTATGCTATCATAAACAAGTTGATAACCCAACTGCAATTAAGGCATACTGGTTAGGGTTTCCTGAAGATCACTGCTGTCCCATTAGCTGCACCAGAGATTCCTTATTTTAGCTGCGGCCTTACAAGGAATGCATGGAGATGCCGTTCACAACCCTTAAGCACAACTCTGAACCCTTACTAATCTTCTCGTGCACACTGTCTAAGCTGTGCAGCCTTCGAACTTTCCTGAAGCAAGATTTTTGAAGAGCGGTCACAAATAAGGGGAAAGATCTTCCTTGAATCATCTTGAAGACAAAACCCAAATTCGTCCTGACAGTAGAAGACTGAACTACCCAAAAAACTGGTCAAGTTATGCGGTTTCTTAACTGAGGAATCTCGGCTTGTAACCTAACTACCTCGGCCTCCTTCCAGAAGAAGATAACCCAGAACACCTCTAACTGCCTTGGTCTCCTAGAAGAAAACAACCCACTAGCCTTTCTTCGTTCGCTGAGGATCTTCTGCGACCATTTCAGAGAGAAGAATCATGAGCTAGATAATGTGAAATGAGGATGAAGGCATTTCAATATATACTAGTCTATGGGGCTGAAAGGACGTGATTGCTGGGCTTGGTGAGCCGACATATAGGAGAAGCTGACCTTGAAAATTGTGTTGAGTTTTGTAGCATCGGAAAGTATTCCAAATCTCAAATTTTGTGAGGAGGCTTGGACATCAGTATTCCAAAGAACTCAAAAACCGTTTGTGGAAATTCCACTCGGTTCATGTTTTATTAAAATAATTAATTATTTTAATGGAGAAAGTATTCCAAATCTCAAATTTTGTGAGGAGGCTTGGACATCAGTATTCCAAAGAACTCAAAAACCGTTTGTGGAAATTCCACTCGGTTCATGTTTTATTAAAATAATTAATTATTTTAATGGAGACCCTAAGTCTAAACTTAGGGAAATAATTAATGGGTATTAATAGGACAAGGTGTGAATCTTCTAGAGAACGAAGATCAAGTTTTAATCTTAGCCATTGATTAGACTTCTAATCTGGGTCGTTGATTCATCAATGAGAAGATTATAAAAGAAGGCTCGAGGGTCATTTGGAAAGCAAGCCGAGCACACACTCAGTAACCGGAAGGAGATCGGTTATGAAGGAATAGAATTTGATTTCAGAGGGAGAGTTGCAGGGTAGAGTTGCAGAGGCAGAAGGAGAAGAGGAAGTCAGCAGTGATGGAGTACGAGGACAAAAGGGTGCATAAGACCACAGAAGACAGTCTAGAGCGGCAGCGCAGTGTACCCCCGCAGAGCCCACGCAGAGTGATGTAGTCCAGCACAGGGACTGCGTAGAGAAGCACACAGAGAGACGTAGAGGGAGACAGAGGGTCTTCCGGGTGTCAAAAAATCTTCGGGAGGTTCCGGGAATTTTGTCGTAGATGTTTTTCTAAATGTATCTGCTAATGTATTCCTTGTAAAGAATTCATTTGCCGAAGAATAATATATAAACCCTCATTTGCTGCACCGGTTTTCCCACATTGGGTTTTTTCGGGGACAATTGTCCAAAAATAAGTGTGTACATGTGAT